>CAIGQZ010000320.1:19313826-19328939 GCA_903798205.1 Danio tinwini | reverse complement strand
ATATATAGGGGATCACGGTCACACAGTCCAGGGGGAAATGGGGAAATGGAAGATCATACGAGGAACACCACACAAGTCTTCATCTTGTGAACACGGTGAGAGATAAAGCATGGGTTAACATCCAAAATCTCTGTTGGTGGTAACAGGCAGAAAGTGCATGAAGGTGAATACAGACCTTCTACAGAGGTTCTGCGGAAGGAGGAGAAACAGGATTAGTGTAGGGTTTGAGGAGGGAGATGTGAAAGGATAATGAGATGCGGTACTGTGGTGGAAGGTTGAGACGGTAGGTGACAGAATTGATCTGAGAGTGGATAGTGAACGGTCCCAGGTAGCTGGGACTCAACTTTCTGCAGGGCAGTCGGAGGCGGATGTCTCCGGTAGAGAGCCATACCTTATCTCCTGGTTGGTATATGGGATTAGGTAGCCGGTGATGGTTGGCTTGGTCGGTGTACCTCCGGACTGCCCGCGGAAGATGGACGTGAGCTGAGTCCCAGACCCTCTCGCTCTCCTGGAACCAGTGATCAACCGCGGGCACTTCTGATGCTTTCCCATTCCAGGGAAACAACGATGGTTGGTAGCCTAGGACACATTGAAAAGTGGTTGGACCGGTTGAGGATTGGCGAAGAGAATTTTGTGCATACTCTGCCCACGGAAGATACTAGCTCCAGGTGTTTTGGTGGCTGTTGCAGTACGATCGTAGGAACCGGGAAATCTCTTGGATTTTACGCTCTGTCTGATTGTTGGTTTGCGGATGATAGCCGGAAGATAGACTGATAGTGGTACCCAGAATGTGGAAGAACGCCCGCCAGACCCTGGAGATGAATTGTGGGCCCCTGTCAGACACAAAGTCTTCGGGAAGACCATAGTTCCTGAAGATGTGCTGGAACAGGGCCCTTAGCTGTTTCAAGGGCTGTGGGAAGACCTTTGAGAGATATTAATTTGCAGGATTTGGAAAACCGATCTACAACCACTAGAATCGTGGGCCATTTTAGGCCACCAAATCCTTTCTTTGAAGAGCGAGAGGGTTCGCCTGCTGCCCGAGTGTCCTGAGCCGAGGGAGGTGTGCGTACTATCCAGGAGTGGTATGTGATATCTCATGGGTACATAGCACAGGCCTGGAGGAAGGCCGGGGGGAGCTGGTTCTTCTAAAGTGGCTAAATGAATGTCTTCATCTATTTGCCACAGAATAGGAGCCACAATGATCAAAGGAGGAAGAATGGATTCCGTGGAATTGTCACAAGGATCAGGTGAGTGCATTCTTGATAGAGCATCTGCTTTGACGTTTTTGTGACCAGGTTGGTAGGGGATGATGAAACGGAACCGGGCGAAGAAGAGAGACCAGTGAGCTTAGCGAACATTCAGGCGTTTGGCATCTCGTATGTACTGGAGATTTTTGTGGTCAGTGATAACTGTGAAGGGATGTTGGGCTCCTTCAAGCCAGTGACGCCACTCTTCAAGTGCTAACTTGATGGCTAACAACTCACGGTCACAGATTCCGTAATTTTGTTGATTTTTACATTTGCTGATGTTAACTTTCTGGAATAGTACGCACAAGAATGGAGGGCTTTGGGTTCGCCAGACCATTGGGGAAGTATAGCGCCTACTCCAGTGTCTGCGGTGTCTACCTCAACGATGAAAGGGAGATTGGGATTAGGATGACGTAAGATGGGTGCTGTGGTGAACTTCGACTTGAGCTGGTCAAAGGCACAGTACATCTCAGGGGTCCAGGTTAGTACTCGTTTACCTCCTTTGAGCAGGGAAGTGAGTGGAGATGAGAGGATACTGTAGTTCTTAATGAACCGCCGATAGAAGTTGGAAACACTGGAGTTCTTTAATGGTCTTTGGGTATTCCCACTTTGACACAGCATCCACTTTGCACTGCTCCATACTCACTCCTTGTGGGGTGATGACATATCCCAGGAAGAATATAGTGGTTAGATGGAACTCTTTTCTGGCTTAAGGAATAAATGCTTATCTCGTAAACGTTGGAGTACTTGTTTCACATGGCTCTAATGCTCTTCTAGATTGCGGGAGTAAATAAGGATATCATCAATATAGACAATGGTGAAACGATGAAGAATATCTCTGAAGATCTCGTTCATGAAGTTTTGAAAGATGGATGGATTATTTGCCAGTCCGTAGGGCATAACGAGGTACTCATAATGGCTGGAGGGTGTAACAAAGGCCGTTTTCCACTCATCCCCCTGGTGGATGCAGATGAGATTGTAAGCGCTACGAAGATCTAGTTTTCTGAAAACTTTGGCTTCTCTCAGTTCTTCCAGGGCTGCTGGGACTAGAGGTAAAGGATAAGCAAACTTGATAGTGGCTGCATTCAGTATGCTGTAATCTATGCATGGTCTTAGTCCTCCATCCTTTTTAGAAACGAAGAAGAAACTGGATGCGCAGGAGATGTAGATGGTCTGATGAACCCGTGCTGGAGAGCTTCACTGATGTAATCGGACATTGCCTCGTGCTCAGGACGAGATAATGGGTAAATCCTTCTGTGTGGTAACTTGGCGTCGGGCAGCAGGTCGATGCAGCAATCCCAGGACCGATGAGGGGTAATTGGGTGGCTCGTTCCTTGCTGAAGACATCAGAGAATTCCTGATATACAGATGGAATGGGAAGGCTGGAAGGATGAGTAACTTGTACGGCGGTGTTCTGAAGAGGCAATGAGGAGGAATGACCAGTAGAGGGGGTAATATGTCCATTGGCTCTGCATTAGGATCCCCATTCGAGGATTACTCCAGTCTCCCAGTCAATGCGAGGTTGGTGTTGGATTAGCCATGGTCGTCCCAAGATGACATCAACATTAGCACGGGGAAGGATAAGAAGAGTGAGTTTTTCCTTATTGATTTGATAAAGACGAAGGGTGACTGATCTGGTACATCGATTAATTTTAACATCTCCTAGCGGCGAACTCTGGATTGTAGTGATGTGATATTGAACTTCATTTCTTATGGATGGAATGTTGTACTGGGAGATGAAGTTCGATGATATGAAGTTCCCGGCGGCCCCAGAGTCCAGCAGAACATGTACAGGGAAAGTTTGAGATTGGATTATTAATTCTGCTTTAATATGAGGTATGGTGGAAACTGTGGGTGTGAGGATGACTTTACTCACCAAGAACCGAGGTGGACGAACAGGTGGCTATCAGGTGATTAGATTCACCACAGTAGAGGCAGGGCTGATGAGGAATACGCCGCTGACATTCAGAGGTGTCTAGCCAGTAGGAGTCAGTTATCATGGACTCTTCAGGGTCCTGCGTAATCGTGGGAGACTTGGACGGCAATGCAGGGTTATCAAACAGAGAAGAACAAGCAGATAGGTGTTGACACACTAATGGACTTCTTGATGAAGGTTTCAAGGTTAGCATTGTCATTGTAAATGACCATCTGTTTACGTATAGAGGGTTTCAACCCTTTGCGGTATGCAGCCAGAAGTGCCACAGAGTTCCACCAGCTGCTGGCTGCAAGTGTCCGAAACTGGAGAGTATATTTATGAATAGACATTTTTCCTTGGGTAAGTTTCATGAGTTCGTTGTGCACTGATAAAGGGGTAAGTGGAATTGAAAATAACTTAATTTAATAAAAAGTGAGCGACGAAGGAATGGGTGGTGGTTAATACAGTGCTGCGAGCACGTCACAAGGAATCTGCCCATTGCAAGGCTTGACCTAAGAGATGGGAAATAATAAATGCAACTTTTGAAAGTTTGTTAGAAAATTGCACAGTATTGGCTTCAATTTACAATGAGCATGAAGAAGGAACTCATTACAGGTGCTCGGTTCTCCAGAACGGAGGAGGTGAGTATAAATAGTGTCCAGGCTGATGATGAACAGGTGCAGATTGAACCTGAAATAGATTGAAACCGGATTGGGTGAGCAGGAACGAGCCGGGGATGTGACATCATAATGTATCGAGTCACTGGGTTATTTATTTTTGTCTTTTTTTTCATGTGAGTTACCATCTGTTTGGAAAAATAGATGCATTACCCCACTTCACAAGGGAGGTGATGTACTTGATCTCAATAATTATAGACATATATCTGTGTTCTATCGCTAATGTTTTTGAAACAATCTTATATACAACTGTCTGACTGTTAAGGTATTACTTATATTTTATCACCATAACAGTCTGGCTTTATGTCTACTCATTCTACAACTACTGCATTACTTAAGTTTATTTATGATTTGTTTTCAGCAGCTGATGTAAACTCACAGGTGCTATTTTTCTTGATTTGTCCAAAGCTTTTGTTAATTGATATATACTTTAAGATAAGCCTCATGCTAATGGTCTATCCAACACAATCGCATGGCAAGTCGTAACTTTTTGATTTAGTGGCAACTGTTGGACAACATTACAGGGTCTTTATTTTCACATTTTGCGCTTCAAAATGCACCACAGATTCTCTATTGGAGACAGGTATTCACAGCCAGGACTTTTTAATATGAGCAAAATGTGGTTTTGCATTATCTTGTTGAAATATGCATGAGCGTCCCTGAAAAAGAACTTTTCAGCATTAAAGTGCAAGTTACCTTTGCCAAAGGCACTGACACAATCCAATACCATGACAGACCCTCGCTTTTGAGCTTGCTACTGGTAACAGTCTAAATGATCCTTTTCTTCCTTGGTCCAGATCCCACAGCATCCATTTCTCCCCAAAAATACCTGAAATACTGATTCATCTGACCACAGTACACATTTCCACTGTGTGATGTCCATCCCAGATGCCTCGGAGCCCAGAGAACACAACAGCACTTCTGCACACTGTTAACATATGGCTTCCTTTTGGCACAGTACAGTTTTAATTGGCATTTGTGGATATAACAACATATTGGGGTACTTGACAAAGGTTTGTCAAAGTAGTCCTGAGCCAATGTGGTGATATCACTAATAGATACAGTAAATGACGATTCTTGATGCAGTGCTGCCTGAGTGATCTGAGATCATGGGTGTTCAGCTTAGGCTTGTGCTCTTGTCTTTTACGCGCTGAAATTCCTCCAGATTCCTTGAACCTTTTAATTATGTTATGCACAGTTAAATGTGAAATATCCAAATGTCCTCCTATCTTTCTTTGAGGAACTTTGTTTTTAAACATTTCAATAATTTTCTCACATATTTGTTGGCAAACTGGCAATCCTCTGCCCATCTTTGCTCCTAAATGACTAGACTGTTCTTGCATACTGATTTTGTACCAAATAATGATTACAATCACCTGTTGACATCCCCTGCTTCAAATCACGTCATTATTTAACCAATTTACCTGATTACTAGCCTTAAACTGCTCCTCTCCCAACTTATTTTTTAAATGTATTGCAGGTCTGAATGACAGGAATGGATGTATATTTACAAATGAAATTAAGTTGACCAGACAAAACATGAAATATTTTGTGTTCATATTGTCTGCAATAAAATACAATAAAATGTTAAGTTTGAAAATCACTACTTTCTTTTTTTATTTGCATTTTCCAATTTTTTTTTCTAATTTGGGGTTGTATGTATTAGATTTTGATATTTTACGAATTCAGTTGTTTTTCAAGGATGATTTTGATATCTTACAAAATTAGCTTCTAGATATTAAAGTAATGTTTAATAAAACAAAGTCTTATAGTATGATTTTTGTTTGTAGAAATCAAAAACTCATTGTTGTGCTATATTATGTAAAGATGGAACTTCCGTCAAGGATCAAGAATCTTGGTTTGACTCTGGAGTCAGATCTGAGTTTCAATAGTCATGTCAAAGCAGTTAGTAAATCATCTCAAAAACATTGCAAGAAACAGATGCTTTGTTTCCAGTGAAGACTTAGAGAAACCTGTTCATACGTTCTTCAGCAGCAGGGTGGATTACTGTAACGGCCTCCTCATGGGCCTTTCCAAAAAAACAGTCAGACAGTTGCAGCTCATCCAGAACTCTGTGGCCTGGATTCTGACCAGAACCAGGAAATCAGAGCACATTACACCTGTCCTCAGGTCTTTACACTGGCTCCCAGTTACATTCAGAATAGATTTTAAAGTATTATTACTTGTCTATAAATCACTAAATGGCCTTGGACCTCAATACATTACAGATATGCTCACTGAATACAAACCCAACAGATCACTCAGATCTTTAGGATCAAATAAACTAGATATTCCAGGAGTTCAGTCAAAGCAGGGTGAATCAGCTTTTAGCTACTATACCCCTCTCTGCTGGAATCAGCATTCCAGAAGCTATCAGATGTGCTCCAACATTAGGCACATTGAAATCAAGAGTGGAAACACATTTGTTTAGCTGTGCCTTTACTAAATGAGCACTGTGCTACATCCGACAGATCACACTATTGTGTCTTGCTTTTCTTTTCATTCTTTTATAACCTGTTTTAACACATTTCTATATGTTTTAATCTGTTTTAATCATTCTTATTATTTGCTTTTTAATTGTCTCATACTTGTCTTTATATTCTTGTTCATGTAAATCACTTTGAATTGCCACTGTGTATGAAATGTGCTATATAAATAAACTTTCCTTGCCCTGCCTTGCCTTTGCATAAGTTTGATACTATTAAAAACATTGGAGTATGGCTTGATTTTGAACTCTTCTTTAAATTGCATTTTAATCATATTGTTAGCTAAATCAATTTTGCAATTAGTACCCTACACTAGATACACTAGTCTAGATAATGTTTTTCATTTAGAGTTCGCAAGAAACTTGCTTCTTAACTTATACCTCCAATCTTTGACTATTGTGATACTATTTATCAGACTGCATTGAAATTAGATCTAGCTCTTCTTAACACAGCATAAAATAGACTTTGCAGATTTGTTTTGCAGTTCACTGCATTGGAAAGTTCAAGCTTGGTGAATTCTGACCTGCAAAATTGGATCACAAGATTGCACAAGACTAATCAAGGATTAAATCCTGACTCTCTAGACAGAAATTTAAACCATGCAATTTTTAAATGTCTAATCATCTTGTTTAATCCCGCCCCTTTTCGCAGCGCCGTACAACAGAATTTTGCACACACAAACTCTAGTGTGATTGCAGCATCAGTCAGGTCGCATAAGTTCATCGGGTCTCTGCGTCCTTATTCCTAATGGCAAAAACACCTGATCCAATTAATTAGGACCTGAAGCAGCACTTGATAATTACAAACAGGTGTGTTTGGTCAGGATTGCAGATAAAATCTGCAGGAAGGTAGTTCTCCAGGGATAGGGTTGGTGACCCTGGTTTAAGGTGTTGTTGTCATATTTTACTTTGGATTGTATTTGTTTTTCTTGAGGATGTTGTTGTTGAATATACTGATCTGTATATTTTGTAGCCTATTTTGTGTTTGTGGTGTATTTTCTCTGATAATTGTGTCATGCTTTATTTTCCCCTTCTGATAATGATTGGGTTTTGTTGTTTGTTTTTGTTTCATGAATGTTTCGTCATTTGTGTTTTGTTTCTTGTGTTGTTAATATTATGTGAATGTGATGCATTGTTTGACCCCACTGAAAATGAGATGGTGCATCTCAAAGCTTTATCCTAATAAATATATTCAAATCAGTTGTCAGTGGACTGGGTTCCTTCCTTGGAGATAGATTAGAGGTCATGAAAGTAGTGTTATTTTAAAATGGTCTGGAAAGAAATAGTGAGCTAATGCAATCAGTCATTTTTAAGAATTCAAAATCCCTGAGAGAAGTTTAAAATAAAATTTTATTTCAGCAATATACATTTGTCTCAGATTACTTTATAAAGGAAAAATATTTCTGGGGTTTATTAACTTCTAAACTAGGCATAGAAAAGCTAGTCCCCAAAACCAAGGTATTTCACAAACCTGCCTTGAATGTTCTTTACTCTTACGTACAACATCCAATTGAAATTTAACACAAAAACTTGCTTGAAAAAAGACTGTATTCCACAATGCAATATAATCATGGTGACTTGACATTGGGTTGGGTTTTCATAAAGATGTTACAGTTGCAAAAGACTATTACTTACATAATGTGGACAATTTCTCTGACATACACTACTAGCCTGTCCTGATTTTGCAGTTAGACTAGTTCTGAGTCAACCTATTTTGTTGATTCTGTGACATAATTCCTGTATGAAAATTTAATCCAAACCCAATGTGTGCCTCTAAACCTAACCCTAAAATCATCATTAAATAATTGGACAATAATTCAATTAATCTTTATTGGTCTTTATTTCTATATCGCTTTTACAGTAGTGATTGTGACAAAGCAGTCTAACTTGGATGAAGAAAGGAGAGTAAAAGTCATACATTTTCAAATTGTGGAACATTCCAGCAATTTATAGAGGTAGGACGGGGAGTAGTGTAGAATGCTGGTGTAGTTATAGTAATTTGAAACTGCTTCAGATCAGTTTAGTAAAAATGTCACTGTTGAAGTTAATTTCAGTTTAGTTCGGATCAGTGTAATGCAAATGTAGCTGCTGAAGGCTGATCCACTGGAGAGCAATTTTACCAATGTGCAGCTCCACTAGTCCCAACCAAGCAACCCAGAGAAGACAGTGGAAGGAACAAAATTTCACCAATAGACGTAAGTAAGGAAAAAAAAAACTTTAGAGAAACCAGGCTCAGTTGGGTTCAACATGACCAGTTCTCCTCTGGCCAAAAGTCTTGTACAGAGCTGCAGTCTGGACATCGGAACAACAAACCATGACTGTAAACTTAAACTTAACATAAATTGTAAACCTGTCCCTGAAATCTGATTGGTTCACTGGTTGTTAATCCAGTTGTTAATCCAGGAACATGTTGCACTTGGTAAAATTGGGTTCTGCATCACTACTATTTATTTTTTAAGCTTTTGGAAAAATTAGAGAAATGACAGTATAGTTTGAACACAATGCGATGACCTACAGTAGATGAAAAGAAAAGAAATATGACCCCTTGATCACAAAGAAATCATAGAAATACCTGTGACCTCTATAAGGTCTTGCACAGTTAAACAAGTGTAACCAGTATTGACATGAAGGGGAGATGAAGACAAAGAGACAGTGAAATGTGTAACAAATTAAGTCCTGTAGCAAATCAGCTGTCAGGTTGGTTTCCGATTACTTCCCTAAGCAGTGCTAAGAAGAGATATCATACCAGAACCACTGCAGCCGTAAACGAAGGGGGTGTAGCAATGACACTGCTCCCTATCAACTCAGCCTGGATAAATCAGACTTGACAGATGAATCAGCACTCTGTCCAAGTTCACTTAAACATCCAAGCAGAAAATGTCCTATCATGCATACCCAAACAAGACAAGCCTACATAAACTACACTAGAAAGGTGATGGATTTGAGTGTTAAACAGAAATTATATTTACCATAAAAACAGTACTACAGCTGGACATGATTTCTATGGTAAATATGTGACAGATTCAGGGATTCTTTAGCAACAACAGGTAAATAACATAAGGGAAAAAAGTGCAGCAAAAAGTAAAAACAATATGAGCTATAAATCAGTGACTGAATTCCATAGTAAATTAAAACAATGTTGTGCCCTAATGGCCTAAGGGAGTCAGACATCCATTCTAATAGTTTCAAAAATTTGAAATTCGACATAGATTAATTTACTGTGGGCAGGTGACACTAGTTACATTGCATAAGAAAGAGTTTGATAATTGCATTGCAATTAAATTTTTTATTTGTAATTATGATAACTCCAACATACTGTAGCATGAACATTTATATGATTTTTGTCTATTTTTGAAAGATACTTAATACTGTACACCCCTCAACCTACTGAACACATCAAATACTTAATGTATTTTGAATATTAATTGAATTATAAACATTTATTTGGTGAGACCATCATAAAAAAAGGTTTTCAAGTCTTTGAGCAAATATTTATTAAAATACTGTTTTGCAAATAAGACTTAAATAACAAGTAGCACTTAAAGTGGTAGTCATGACAGTTAGAGGAGGAATGAGGAGGAATGAAATTAGAGGAGGAAATTAGAGGAGGAATGAAATTTCAAAAAAGATGGGAGGAACTAATCAGTCCCACTCTGTCTTGGTTATTTAAAATTTCACAACACATCAAAAAGCTGCATCTTTGAAGATTCTTTACCGAACCTTGAAATACATGTCTGTTGCTCTTGCACTGTGTAAATGTGAAATGAAATCTAAATACACATCTAACATGGTAATACATAGAAATCAATTCATGCACTGTAGAACAGTTATGCTATAAATGAGTTTGCATTAGCTCACTTGCTTTTAGTTGCCTTCTGTCACAAATATGTCGATATTTGGTGCTTGACAATAGTCTCTCATTTGCATTGATTTGTGTCTCAAGGATACATGTATATTTATGAGGCTATCAGAATAAGACAGGATAATTAAAGGTCTCATTGGGAGGCTAGGCATACCTTCATTGGCATAAAGAGGCAATCACACCGACAAAGTGCTGTACAGTAATTATCTATGGATCCATCAGTCTCTGAGAGATTGTGCGTAGAGTCAGATTTATCAGCACTCAGACACACACCAAGAGAGCTAACAAGGAATCATAGCTCATAGGATTTAGCTTAGGTCCCAAAAGAGCATTTTCAAAGTGATGCCATAAAAGTTATAAGTTCCAATAAAGTGTAATATCATCATGGTGCTAAGCTGTCAATGTGATACGTTCATAAGTGGGAGACTACAGCAAATTTGTTATTAGCATGTTGCTAAGCTAGAACTTTGATATATTTAGGTTACCCTTTATTTTGCAGTCCACTTTAGATACTGCTCTAAATCCAAGTACTTTAGCAATCACATCAACTAACTCTCATTTGACTAGTTAGCAGAAGTCAGATCAATGCTGTGGTTTTTAAAATAATCAGACATTGCAAGTAGAAAAGTTATTGTAGTCAGTAGAATGTCTGCTGAGTTCCATCAAAATAAAATGATAGGAGGTATAAAGCAAACAGTCTTCTAATATCAATAAAAATAAACTTGTTACATAAAGTGAAATAAAGTGCTACAGATATTTAAGCATGAAAATTCTGGGCACATTTACTGTATTCTGTAGAAAATAGTGAATCTGTAATTATCCAGAATTATTAGTTGTTGTTAGTAGTAGTAGTAGCAGTAGCAGTTGAATGACATTTTTGTTATTCAGACACATACTATTTTGAGAATAATCATGATCCCTGTCTTGTAGCAGCTGTTGTATCTTATGCACCCCTATGATTTCTTAAACAGCTTAATAAATAGGCAGTTCTATTTCCTTTGTAAAAGCATAGCTGTTGGGTAGTCTGCCCCTAATGATGCAATTAAATGACAGTTAGGCCTGCACAGAATCTATGAATGCAAGATGTAGATGTTTAGTGTTTTCTTTAAACCCCATTTACGGTTAAATTATTTAAACAGTTGAAATAACTTCAAGAACCTTTCAATAATTGGTTAGTAAGAATAATGTAGATAATAAATCAATATACTGTATGCACCTTATGTTTAATTTTGTTGAGCAATTTGTAATGCAAGAACACTTCTTGTGTGAATGTCCTCAATACTCTTTCACATGGGTGTCCAAACCTGTTTTGGAAGGAACAATGTCCTGCAGAGTTGAGCTTTTTTATTATTATTATTTTGTATTAAAGAGCATGTGAACCTAATCAAGAACTCATTCAACAAATAAAGATTTGTTGAATGAGACAGTGGCACTCCAGGAGTGGCACTCCTGGTTTAACTCATTTTACAATAATTCCACAAAATTCACTGCAGATTCCATTTGGCCTTTATGATCTATTAAATGCTGATGGAGATTGTAATGCATGTGTATGACATGAGGATGGATGATCAACCTATAAACATCCAACTCCAGTATGGTCTTTCAATTTGTACCAACTTGAACACACTCCAACACATTCAGTCACTAAAAGAAACCATCTGAAGCACAACAACCAACCCACAAAAGCCTGAAGCATATATTCACACATCCTCAAATCTGCAATCCCACAGTGCCCTGCTCCCTACCTGCTTGTTTTTGAGGTCGAGCGAGAGTTCATAGTCGGAGGTGGTAGAGTGGCTGCATGCTCCATTCCTCTGTACTCTGATTGGTGAAGCAGTGTGATGCAAGCTTGGCCTCCTTCCTGTGCCTCCAGTACTTGCTGTTTCTCTCTCCTGCTCCTCTGTCTCCTTCTTCACCTCCTCCTGTATTGGTTGTGGTGGTTGTGTCTGTGTTTTTTCTTCCTCCTGTCCTATCTCTTGTGCCCTCACCTCTTCCTTTTCCACCTCTGCACTCCCTTTCTCTTGTGCATCACCTCCGTCTTGATCCCCATCTGCCCCTCGTTCATTTATAGATGTCACGGCGCTCTCTGCAACCTGATGTTCCACCTGGACCTCAGATTGTGGGGCACTGGTTGTGGTGGCGCCAAGTGATGGCGATGCGACAGGTGATGGTGTTGCAATGGGAGAAGGTAAGGGTGGCTCTTCACTGTGGAAAGGAGGAGAAAACGAAGAGTCAGCCTGCAGACCAGGCACTATTTGACCTTGTCCTCCATCTCAGGGGGTGTGGCCTGGGGATGAGTCAATGTCAATCTCTCCCTCCCTTTTCTCTCAACAACTGTGCCCTTCAGGGCAAAGAGAAAGAGATGAAGTGATTGTCTTGAGAGTTGTAGCCCTTACTGTCAATTCCAGAATGGTCTTGAAAGTTATCAGACAACCAGAGGGGGAGGGTGGGACACACAGTAAATTATGACACTCAACATGTGACACACACAGACATGACAAACACAGTCATGCAGCTATACATGTGGTACATTTACTGCTCTTTATGATTGTAGCTAAGGAATTGTTTAGGCTAACTTATTGGCGTACTGCAAATATGTTAGATCCCATGAGGTGAAGTCCCACCCACACATTAGTGTCAATATAGTGTCAACCTAATCCAATGATGAGAAGCTTTTGAACCCACTGAACAATCTTGTCAAACAAAGCAACAATCAGCTGACTAGAGATGTAAGGAAACTCAGCATGACACCCTGTGTAATTGCAGCACTATAACTGCCTTTCTTGCATATCTGAAAATATGCCAAGAATGTTTTCAATTCATTAGCTATTAATTTTCAATTAATTATGATTGTGTCATGTTCTATTTTAACTCCCCTTTTTATTCATGTCACATTAGACCACTCTCTTTATTATAGCCACCTCTATTTTTCTTTCTGGGTTCTACCAGTTTTGTCTCTTGTGCCCTCTGCCTACTCACATGGTTCTTTTCTGTAGCATGAGCGAGTATGATTGCATATGTGTAGTGTGTGAGACACAGATGTATGAGAAGCACTAAGGGCCTGTATGCATTTATCTAAGCACAGTCTAATATCATGAGTGCTAGAGGACCAGGATAGGTCATTGTCAGAGTTCAGGCAGGCTTTTACAAGGCTCTGCTGACATCAATGTATGCATGAAGCAAAGAAAATCAGTTATCCTAAAGGGAGTGGAGGGTGGGGGTGGGGTTAAATTTATTCATTTTTTTTAAATGGAATCAAATTTATTGTTTATTAGGCAAAGTTTTTCCAGATAACAGCAAAATATATGGTACAGAGTGTCATTTGTGCACATGACAAGGTTTGGAGTAGGGTGAGGTGTGAAAAGTTTGGTATGAATTAGCTGAAATATGGCTTTGAAACTTAGTGAAATGCCTATCTCAACAACAGTTCAACACAAACTCTCACATCACAGCACATCACAAACTCTCTTCTGACACAAAGGCTGCACTAAAAGGTAATATAAATATATATATATATATATATATATATATATATTTGTCAATCACAGACAGAACTATATTCATTGGGGAAATCCTGGAGAAGATGAAATTAAATTATCCAATAAGTGCTGTATTATATATCTTCTAATCCTTCACCAGCCAATGACAAAACAATACTAAATAAACCAAAATGGTTATTTTAAACAATATCTGTGGCTGTAACATGTCCATGCTTGTGATTCACATGTGGTTAGGATGAAAGGTGCATGAAAGTTGATGAAACTTGTACCTTATGTAGGTTATACTGTAGAAAGCAAGACAGCTCACTAGGTTTTGGAACAATTTGGATTATGTTTTCTTTCCAATAATACAGAACTGATTGTCATTTAAAACTATTATACATTGCACTATGATCTATGACCAAGCTTGTCTAGTGTACACCAGTGAATATTAATTATAGGAAATCTCAAAATCCCTAACTTAATAATGAAACTATGCAAATACATTAGGGGTGTAAACACTTGCATCCAGGAATCACTGGGAAAATAGGACTTACAATACTTACTGTAATTTGATCATGGTTTACGGTATGAGTAGTGCCTATTTCTAAATGCATTTGTGGCATCACTGGTAAGATTGAAAGGGCAGATAAAGATCAATTCCTTCAAGAAATGGCTTAGGTGATAAGACAGGAGTCAGTAAGCACAAAATCAGAACGTTACACGCAGCATATGCAGCATGGCACATGCATAAAGGATTGTGAAGGACTGGATGAAAAACAGTAAAAATCAGAATGCTTGTTCAGGAATAAAATACTGCTAAGTTTAAAAAATGTAGGCTTATAATACAGGCAGCACTAAAAGTTGTTTTTAAAGCTTTAAAGAGGATAGAAAAGAAATAGACATTGCATAGAAAAGAAATAGACATTGCTGGTCAATTGGTTTCACAATGACAAATAAAAAAACATCTTTTCAAAGCAAATTAAAATAAAATTAGCAACATTTTATTGTAACAAACAAATGTATTGTAGTGTTGCTTTACACAATTTCAGTGACATTAATTTCAGTCTACAGTTATTTCAGTTAAATTGTGATGTGGAGGCCATAAAAACAATACCTTAACAAAGCAATAGTAGGTCAATTAAGGGGGAGTGGAGAATAGAATAAATGACCCACTGCATTTAAAGAGAAATTGTACTCCATATTTTAAAATTCAAAGGCACTTAAAGTCAGTCCAGTAGACTGAGGACGAATCATGTAAATTTAATTCATTCAATCTGAAAGTTTCAAAGAAGTGGAAATGGTGAATAATAGATGTTGAAATATAGCTTGTTCTCAGCAGGTGGCACAGCTAGGGTACAAAAATAGATTGTGGTAAAAACACAGAGTGCTCATTGTCAGATAAAATAGTGTGTGTGTGTGTGTGTGTGTGTGTGTGTGTGTGTGTG
>CAIGQZ010000320.1:19281545-19297761 GCA_903798205.1 Danio tinwini | reverse complement strand
AATGAATGAATGAATGAATGAATGAATGAATGAATGAATGAATGAATGAATGAATGAATGAATGAATGTGTCCACCCACCCAATGTACAGATGAAAAAAAAAACTGCTACTGCAACTGCACTCTTGGCAGCCTCCAAAACTATTTATTAGGTGGCTGAGGTTTTTAAGAACTGTGAAAAAGAAAGATGTTATCAGTCCATTATATTCTAAGGCTACTTTCACACCTATGTAGATGTTTGTTTCAGAACCTGATGTGTTTCCCCCTCTTATCTTGGTTCATTTGGGCATATGTGAGCACGACAATTGTGATCAAATCAGTGCCAAAACAATCAACCTGAATGAGGTGGTCTCGGCTCAGATAAAATGAACTCTGTAGTGGTTTGATTTAAAAAAAAATTATGTACATTTACATGTATTTAAGTATGTATTATATAATATCTGCATTGACATTGTTCTCTCTTCTGGCTGACATTATCAGTCTCAAATAATTTTGTATATTATTTTCCTGAAAGTCTTCAAGCAAATAGGCTTGTTAAAAAAAATTACTCTCCTTCACTGCACTTTAAGTTTACCCAACTATGATGTCTTACGCTACTGAGAAACTTGGAAATGTGAAAAGGGTCAATCAATTTACTAGCATAATTTTTAAATTTGAATAATCTGTCAAGGTTAACTAGAATTTCCTAAGTAAAATATTTAATATTTACACATTCACTTAATGTTATAAATGAATTGACTAGAAAGAGTTAAATATTAATATTTATTCATTCATTCATTCATTTTCTTTTTGGCTTAGTCTCTTTATTAATTTGGGGTCACCACAGTGGAATCAACCGCAAACTTATCCAGCATATGTTTTACACAGCGGATGCCTTTCCAGTAGCAACCCATCACTGGGAAACATCCATACACACTTATTCACACATATACACTATAGACAATTTAGCTTAGCCAGTTCGCCTGTACTGCCTGTCTTTGGACAGTGGGGGAAACTGGAGCACCCGAGAAAAACCACGCGAACACTGGGAAAACATGCAAACTCCACACAGAAACGCCAACTGACCCAGCTGGGGCTCGAACCGGCAACCTTCTTGAGCAACTACTGAGCCACCGGCGGCACTGAATATACTGTTTTAAACAACATATCTAAAGTAAAGTTATGTTTTTGCTGCACAAAATGTTATGTTTATGTTAGCAGGAAGTTGCTAGGCAACAGAGGCATGCATATTCAATGTCACAGAGACAAATAGCAGAGACTAAAATGTATGCAGTAATTTTGACCATAATAGAGATATAAATACTCATAGTTTTTTTGTGTTTTGTCATTTTAATAAAATAGCAATGCTAGAAAGAAATATATAAAAACGTTTTATATACATTTTAAAAATAAAAAAATATATATTGAGGAAAAGTCAGGGTATTATAGATATGTGGGTTTTATTTCAAACAAAGTTATTAAATTACAAAAAATGTTTAATGATCTGACTGCATCAGTAGTTTTAGTGTTGAAGCCAGAACTATCAGCCTAAACAGATACTATTAAATTGATCCGCTGATGCATCAGCTAACTGACAATGCTTTCAAACACTACCTCCAATGCTTTCAAAGACATTGCAAATACTGTCTGTCAGTGATGTCATTATCACACAAGCAGCCAATAGTGACTAGCTCTTTCTGACAGATCTGCCCTTAAAGTGCAGTAGGTGATCTGCCAGAATGCTAGCATTAGCATAATAGCTTGGAAATTTTACGAACCTCCCCTGCCGTCCAAAGCCACACTTCCTGTCATGAACGCACACTGATTGGAGACTGTATAACACTAGATCATGTCATTCACCAGTTAGAAAACTCTATAGAGACACGTACTTTATCAAGCGTAGTTGTTGACAGGCCAGCAGGTGCAGAAATTATATTTCCCCAAAACTGTCACAGGCTGTCACTGTTCAAAAATTTACAAATGTGTGAATATAAATCAAACTTCACCTCAGTAAAGCTGATTATGCGGAAGGGCATGTTTACTTATGTTTTGTTATTAAGCCAAATAAAATTAGATAAAAAAGGGGTGCTAAAAAACAGAAATAAGACAATGAGTTACTTTTCATTTTCAACTGTGCTCGCTGATCCTCGTACATCACTTGCTTTCATTTTCTTTTACACTTGAACAACTAAACAAATGCTCAGGTCTATTTAACCGACTATATTATGGATGCTGTAAAAGGTATTCCATGAACTTGAAAATAGCCAATCTTTTGCTTTTGCTTTCAGTGGCAAATATAAAACCCATTTATAAACAAGAACACAATCTACATAAGCTTAGCGTGACTAAAATAGTCCTAAAACATACCTGTCTAATAAAAATATGCCTTCTTTAGAAATTTGAGCCTACATACATATATGGTAAATAAAGGTATTGCAACGCAATCTCACGGCAATTCGTAAGTTTTTGATTTAGTGGCTAATTCGTATGAATTCGTACAATCTAATTCGTACAAATAGGTACGATTTGCTCATGACCCAATGACGGTTGAGGTTAGGGGTGGGGTTAGGTGCCACGCCTCCTTTTTAAAATCGTACATTTTTGTACGACTGAACTCGTACGAATTTGTACGAATTAGCCACTAAACTGACAAAACGTAAAATACTTACGTTTCCTCGTGAGATAAGGCTGGGTATTGCAGTACTAAGGACAAGTGAGTAATTGAATGGTTCTTAGGGAAGGAATCTTAATAAATTCCTTCTTTACAGACTTACTTAGGTCCCTTTCAATATAAATACAGTATTTACTAAAGACTCTTCTATGAACAATCATATTTAATAAACTCCAATAGACTTTATAAATCTTTCCTAGATACCAATTTACACCCCACAGACACAAAAGTTGGATGGCTCAGTATGTCACCCTTTGTCAGCATTTGCTGCTGTTGGTCAGAGTTAATTTTCACCCATATATATTTTCTTTTTCTGCCTGTACCTGACATTCTCACTTCTAATCACTGTTTATCAGCTATCTGGACGTGTTTAAGTAGCACTTAATAGTAGAATTTTAGCTAAAAAGCTCAGTGCTTACAGTAGTTTCAAGATGTGCCATAAAGTCACCACTCTTTGCTGTTGACAAATCATCGATGACTCTCGGCTGCTCCTTTGCAAATCAATTCCTGTATCTTGGCAACAGCTGAAGTCAACTCGTCCTTTAATGTATTGATGTCTGATTGTAAACCCCTGATCGCCCTTTCAGTTTTAACACAGATTTGTTTTTTTTATAGACTACTTTTTAAACTCTTAAATTGTTTAAACAATTGTATTAGTCCTCATTTTTTTGCTACCTTGTTTGTTGCTCAGAGCAGCCATTTTACACATGATGTCCACAAAATTTGTGTCTGTATGTATGCATAAGCCGCAAAAAACAATGTTTTAAATGAACTTCTAGATCAAATTATTACTTAACTGAAATTTTAACTTAGAGGAGCTCACTATAAATGCATCTGTATCTTTTTGTGCAACAGCGCCCCCAGTAATGATATTTTGATGCAAAAATCTTGATGTAAATATAAAGTATAAGGTAAGAAACCTGAGAGACCTGAAAAATCTTTTGAGATCAGAATAGTGTACAGATTTCAGAGATAGCCAGTAAGATCTTAAATGTGCAGCATCAGCAGTGATAAACAGTTTTATGCACACCATCTGCATTAGAATGTCAGTTGAAGTGCTTCCAAACACTGCACTGCATTGCAGGTGAGCATCTCGCATCTGCAGTCAATTGGTTTTCAATTCTCTAGGCCTGATGTGAATGAAGATTTATTCAGAGCACTATATAAATGGCTATTGCTTCCCAGGTGCATTTTTTCATCAGTGGAAGATTAGGAATTGCTTTAATATGCACCAATTCACCACTATAGACAAAAATGTTGGCAAACTAGCATAAATGTTTCATGAAATCTGTCATAAAAGTGTTTTCAGCAAACAATAGCACATCCTCAAACTAATACGACACCATGGTGAGAAGCCACAAAAGTCAACAGACTGAATCTCTGTACAAGTATGTACAAGACAGGTTAATTTGAACATTATTTGAAGGCTTGGCCAAATTTTTTATGCATTTTATTATATTATAACTTTCCCAGAGATGGGTTGCGGCTGGAAGGGCATCCACTGCGTAAAAATCGTGCTGGATAAGTTGTTCATTCCGCTGTGGCGACCCCAGACTAATAAAGGGACTAAGCCGACAAGAAAATGAATGAATGAATGATATTATAACGTTATGTCTATCATTTGTGTTCAAATTGAAAACTGCAGTCTTACAATATGTCTGCAAAAGAGATTGTAGCAATTGATCATGTAATAACTGCATGCAGTGTACAAACTGCACAAAATGTAATAACTAATGATTTTATGGAATATTTCATAATGCAATAATTATGAAAATGTAAAAAAGTAAGCTCATAATGTAATGTGTTTTTATGTATTTTTTTTTTCCACAAGATGTTATTGTTTGAAAAATTTATTACATAAAAATACTCTGGCAAATTATGATGTAATGACAGATTGTCAGGTAATACCAATACAATTTAAAACAGCACTTACAATGTAATAATTCTCAATATATTGACTATACAAATGTTACATTGTGATAATGCTTTTGCATTAATGGTGTTTGGGACTGTACATTTAAAGTAGCACATGCTCATTGTGAATATGTAGCCCTCTATACACTTTTGGAGAACGCAAAATATGTAGCCAGAGCTACATATGGCTGCATTTCATCTTTAAAACGAATGTTACAGGGTGGTATGATGCCGCCAATGGCTTCTGTTTCTACCAGCTGACCGATTACCTCAGTGTGGATGGCTTTTCCGCTTACCAGTGTGCCCAATGGCTCACTGTATATGACGCCAGACTTAAGACGTAAAGAGGAGTTGACCACAACAATGGGGTTTGAAAGAACAGTTTCAGAAAGCAGGTAAAAAAAAAAAGTAAAAAAATAATACAAACAAGTAAATAACAGTGTAAGAATGTGGTAAGATCTAAAACCTGGTAAAAATCAGACAGCCGCAAGAGCTTTTTTTTTATTAATTGCTTTTGAAAACAGTGCCAGTTGGGTTTAGGAAAGGCGGTGGGCAGGTCAATCGGTGCTTTAAAAACTTGGGTTAAGGTTGGTGGGTGGGTAAAATCGTTGGAAAAGTAATTCGGTCGGTCAGTCAGTCAGTCAACAGTGGCATCTAGTGGATTTATACAAGAAGAGCAGGTGTGAAATTTGAGATCTGAAAAAGCACAGTGGACTCTGGCGGATTTGTGAAAACAAAAACTGCAAAAAAAAACCATACCTCCTGGGACGTATTTCTCATTGTCCATAAATGTATACAGGGATACTTATTCATAATGAGCCTGGCACTTCCTGCTTTGCTACTGTTTAGACATCTTTGTCTACTGCTCCGCTCTTTGCACTCGTGCTTTTTATATTTTATACTCTAATTTTAACTTGAGCCTATCAGCACAGTGCTCAAATAACACAGCTTGAAGATCAACATCGAATCTACAAACTTTCTGGAATACAACTTTACTAACAAGAGTGAATAAGGTACGAGACCAAAGGGTACTCACGTGGTCAGATCAGAAAGATCAAGCTGCTGCATTAGCGTCCTCTACCCCAAATACAGCTTGGTCTCAAATAGAGCTTTAGAACAGATATGAAGCTTTAAGTAATATGAGTGAAGAATCCCCAAATGCTGTCAGACAGAGATCGCATGAATCAGCAGCTAATTCTGCATGGAACGGAGGCTCAAAGCTGACTAGACAGCGGCATTCTGCACTGATCGCAGCCAAGATCAGAACACTGATTGTAGGAGATTCAACAATCAGGAATTTTAGGAGTAGAACTTCAATGACATACTGTTTCATGCAACCGTTTCTGATGTAAACAATAAACTTGAGAACATTTTGAAGAAGCACAAGACTGCAAAATGGATTATCATCCATGTGGGGAAGAATGATATTTGGAAGAAGCAGTCAGAACTGTTTAAAAGGGATTTTTGTGAGTTCTTGAAAACAGTTGAAAGATTGAAACTCAGCCATTCATCAGTGGACCACTCACTGCAAGTGGAACAAATATGTTTTCAAAGCATCTTGGTCTATATGCATGGCTGCAGAATACATGTAACAGGAAAGGACTGAATTTCATTAACAATTTAAATATTTTCTGAAACCAAAGACAACTTTTACATCAGTTGACTTTCATTCAAACAAACTTGGTGCAAAAGTGCTAAAGGGCAATATCTATTTCTCCCTCCATCTTCCATCGTCTTTATGTGCCACTGAACTTAACCCAAATTGCATACACAGCCATAGTAAATGTCGGGATGACCACAGGACTTTAAATCAGCTTCTGACTGGACTTGGGGCTGACGCATCCCACATGGACAGTGGTAACGTCACGCAGCCACATCAACCAATTGCCGATATACATATACAGGTCACACATTTTCCACATAATTATTATAGTTAATTGTAACAAATCCTCACAATTTCACCCTTTAATTTTGCAGGTTTATCTTCTTGTTATTTATTTCACATTGTTTGCTGTGTTATGAGGGTGGGAAATACAAATTTTCATTACATTATTTAGGAATTGTCTCTGATAAGTAATTTATTCATTTCCTCATTTTCAAATGAATAAATTACTAAATCCTATTAACAAATGATCAAGCTGTAAAAATTAATTATGTAGCAACTCCATTTTCCAAACATTTGTAAATTGATCTTAGAGTTGGCTGTTATAAACGCCACTGATCCTTGTCATTACATTCCAGTGCTGGAGACAGTCTTTCTGAATCATCATGAAGCACTCAAGCCAAACCCTAGCAGATTACCCTAGCAATGCAAACTCCTAGACTTCTTTATAAAAATATTGATGTCTTTGGAATATAATGACATAGAGACATGGGGTGGGTGCATTTGATAACCAATCAATTTTAAGCATCTTTTTGGACACTGTTACCACCCACTAGCACTCCCCTATAAGCAAACTCTGTAGATTTCTATTCAAAGATTGCAAAAGGTATATACTTGGATTGAAGCATCAGAGAATCATGAGGCGTGAGCACTTGTTTGACTCAGGGCACCAAACCACCAATCACAATTCACCACATCCAAGCCACAACCCATAGATATATACACTAGATATTGCATACGGACCCTAAGCATGCGTCAATAGCGCCGCCACATTTGTACAGTGCTCCCAGCACAAATGTCATTCAACCGCACTAGTCAAGACCGTGTGCTATGCTGGACTTTTAACGCTGTGTATGGGTGTAGTAACAAACAAACAATCTCAAGGCAGAACATTTCATGGGTAAGATTTAGTTTTTACATTTTTATGTTATGAACTTTTGTGCTCAACAAGTAACGTTACTGATGATAATACAGACACTTACTGCATTCACCATAAGGCAAAGTAGCAGCAGCTTGCACTAAATACTGAGCTTATGCTAGTTTTGTTGAATAAAATGTAAAAAATGCAAAAGAAATATGACAACGAGATGCTGCAGTGCCTTGTATTATTGTCGGCTAAGTGAATGAGTCATATAACAGAGATTCATTCACAAACGAATCGCTCCCTCCGTCAGAACGAGAAGTGAAAGCAGGAGAGGGAGAGTGTTTTAGGACACGGATTAGATCAAATCTAACAGTAGAGAGGATAATACATTTCCATGCACACAAACACACACTCTTTGTCAACAATGCCCGTGCGGTCACTGATCCATCAATATAGAAAAGTGATGTAAAATTATAATTTTCATAATAATAAAAAAAAATTGCGTACTGACCACAGGGAAAACTCCCAATTATAGATATATGTGTATATCTCTGGCTCTGGATGGCCACAGTCCTCCACTGCAGCTTGGTCTCACATTCATTTCAAAGGAGCGCTACCCTGTACTAAAATGGCGGCTCTGTTGACGCATTCCTTCCAATAGACAACAACAGAGCAGGCGACATCTAATGTAAATATCTATGTAAACAACCTATCAACAATTTAACACTCTAGGGATGCAAACCCAATGAGACAGTTCTAATTCTAGCACCCCAGCAGCATGTTGCATCCATGATGCTTACTAGATGAGCATGTTGTTAACATTATGCTAAAACAATTACCATGTAGCTACCATGCTGATAAATGATTTCTTAAAGGGCACCTATGGTGAAAAATCTACTTTTCAAGCTGTTTGGACAGACATATGTGTAGGTATAGTGTATAGACCGTCATATTGGGGTGATATAAACACACTCAGTGCTTTTTTTTCAATTTAACAACATAAAAACGGTGGACCAATTGGAGCGGTTTTGAGATCAACCGCAACTTGACGTAGGAGTGCGGTCCCCCCGCCCACCAATATTGATTGACAGGTGGCCATTACCATCTCCTCAGTATGTTGTTTCACGTCCACCATTTTCAGCGTGTGAGTCAAAGCGACGTCACCAAAGAAACACCCTTGCTCTATTTTTAGATGTAAGGCTCATTGGGCTCAACATTCACCACGTTATTGCTCTCCTTGCCGCCAGTGTTTGTAAGTTTTGGTGTGTTTGCATACATGTGTACTTTTCATTGCGTCTTCCTTAAACTTCAGCGGTTTGCATTTCCCGCGGTCACAGAAGCTCCCTGTCATCTTAACTAGGTGCAGCTGGAAAGTGCCAGCGCGCTGCCTCACATGCTCGTCCCTCCATTGGAAATAACGAACTAACGACGCGCAGCGCCATGCATTTCGCGTTGTCGCGGATGAAAGTGAGGACTGGGGGGTTCGCTCACTATTCTGCCACCTAGGTCGCCTCTATGGACGCGCTGGCCCTGCTCAAGACACTGTTCATATTTCTGCCACTCCACAGAGCGTTATCTGAATAGTTTCATTTTAAATAACATGCGAATGTATGCGTCTGGTGTGCCGCGTCATGGCTCTGAGCGGCGCGTCCGGTGTATAGCCTTAAGCAGGTCAGCCAGAAGTGCCGCTCGGCGACATGCAGCGTCGCGCCACGCAGCGGCATGCTTTTTTGAATTCTAAACATAAGTTTCTAACAGGTGACACACGACGCTGCAAGTGTGCGATACTTTCAACTGTCATGTGCGGGCCGTGTCGCAGTGCATCCAGTGTGTGATGCCCTTCAGTCAAAGTTAATTCAGTGTGCTTTATTAGTCTCGATGTAGGCTACAAGCTCGGAGCTTTAAACTAGCACACAGTTGGGTGTAAAACTATACAAAGACACAAATGATTTGTACTCTCTGCTTGGTCTGTGTCTGAGTCGTACAAGTACAGCTGGTTGGTACTCTCACTCATGTTGCTTCTCTCTTGTCTGCCTGTCTATTACACAAAGCGGGGGAGCTCTTGGCTCCGCCCCCTTGTTAAGTTGGGCGGGAAGTCGAAACTAATTTTCATGTGAAGCAACACGCCCCTAAACAGCAAACTGTGTACACGCCCCCAAAATGGCACTTTTTAACACATCATAATAAAAAAATCTGAATTGTGTTTTGAACTGAACCTAAACTGGCACACTCAGAAGAACCATAATATTAATATTACATCTTAAAAAAGGGGTAAAATAGGTGCCCTTTAATGCTTGCTTAACAAGCTAATCATGTGAACATAGCCAGACATTTTAGCATGACATTAAATGTTTAATCCATTGACTTGATATTACTAAAATGTTTAGGATTTGTTTTATGTAGCTAGGTGATGCTAAGATAATTTATATAGTTTTGTAGTCTGCTATAACAGTTAATTGTTATTAGCATGTAGCTATTCACTGCTACATGAGTTAAAAGTGCCAATCCCCATATTCCTATACAATAGACTTGAAGTAGAGATATTGATGTTGCACCACTCACATTTTCTTCAGAAAATGTATATTTCTAGTTATTATTATTGCACGTATATTTAAATTGTGTGCATTTAGTATGTAAGTGGGTTTTTTTATGTTTTATTACAGATATGACTATATTTTGGTAAGTTTATAATGTAATACATTTCTCAAAATTTAATAACTTTTATTACACAATAATCTCAATTTTATACTACACTAGAAAATTACATTTTGAGCATTACATTACATTTTGTGCAGTTTTTACATTACATGCAGTTATTACATTATGAGTAGCTACAAGGATTAAATAAGTAATCTAAAGGACAAATTAAGAGGGTTACTACTTAGAGGTAGGCACCAAGCTAACGGTTGGCTGTTGGGTTTTGTCTCTCCGTCAGTCAGGCTAGTTGCTTTGGTATATTCCACATGTCAGTTCTCATCGGGTTAATGTCATAGCTTGTTGGCCTGATTTTTATGTCAAACCGGCATAGGGCCCATTGGCTGAAGAGAGTACTATGACTGGTTATTCAGCAATTAATCAGAGGATGAGTGTGAAATAGTGAAGTGACATAGCAAGCAAACAATTCAAGCCTGTAATTTTGCATATGCATTATTAGATTATCAGACATTTTGCACAAGTGTATCCCTTTGTGATGAGTGACTATGATAATGTTATTAAATGCTGCTTTGTTTATACTTTGTGCATGTTGGAAGTTCGATTCTACCTTGAGGAGCGAGAAAACAGACTACTGCTCTTGCATAGGAGCAGAACGTGGCTCTCTTTCAGTCAGTTTTTATCTGTTTGGTGTGCTCACACATATAGCGTTTTGGTCCAGACGCGATCCAGCGTGAGGCGACAACATAGTTGGGTTTCGTTAGTGCTAGTTGTTTGGCGTCAGTGGCATGCACAAACATCCAGTGGGGTGGGGGCAGAAGGACCAAAAAAGGCACCAAAAAAGTAAAACAAATAGTTCAATAAATATAGCCAAGCATGGTTAAGGACAGATTTTAAACTTATTTAATTTGTGAATTAAATAATTTTTAAACTTATTTCATTTGTATGTTAACCAGTGGTGTAAAGTAACAAATTACAAATACTCACTGTAATTGAGTAGTTTTTTAAAAAAATTGTAATTTACAAAGTAGTTTTAAAAATGTGTACTTTTATTTCCCTTTAGTACATTTTTTGTGCAGTATCGTACTTTTATTCCACTACTTTACTTCAACCTGCAGGCATACTTTTTTAATCTTGGGATCGAGGGGGGCGGGGAGGAAATATTCGCCTCGCACCTCTGAGGAACCGGATGATGAGGTTATGCCTTCCCACTGTGCCGCCATCCACCGCGTCATGATGAGCGGAAATGGCGGCCACGTAAACCTTCAGTGTGGAGGGCGACAGCCTCCGCTCCAACCTATCCTGAAGGAAAGAAAGCACAACACTGATCTGGCAAGATCGGGGGTCTTCTCAGCGAGAAGCGCACCACTCAGTCAATAAACTCCACTTCAGGGCGTAGGCATGCCTCGTAGAGGGTGCTCTAGCCTGAGTGATGTTATTAACCACCACCATCGGTAGGTTACCTAAGTCTTCCTTGCTTCCTTGCTGCAAACCAATCCTGAGGACGAACACATCTGATGATGCGTTTCTGCGTGAGCATTCTGAACCGCCGGTTGTGAAGGCAGCAGTTCAAAACGCGCAGGTCTAGGATTGGGCGTAGCCTACCGCACTTTTTGGGTACGATGAATTATGGGCTGTAAAACCCACTCCTCATATCGGCTGGAGGGATCGCTCGATTGCATCCTTCGCCAAGAGGACAGCAATTTCCTCTCATAAGATAGAGGCGGACGCAGGGCTGACCCTGGTGAAATACACACCCGTGAACCTGGGAGGCCGTTTCGTGAACTGAATTGTGTAGCCGAGTCTGATCATGCGGATGAGCCACCGCGAAGGGCCGGCTCGCGCTAACCAGTCAGGCAGAGCCCTCGCTAGAGGCTTCATCCGCACGATCGCTGATGTACCAGCGGTGGGGCATCGCAGAGTAGGCGGGTTCAACCGGGAAGCACTGGGGTCCCGCGGGAGAGCAGGAGATGAGAGGTTTGCTCTCATCTCGCACCTATACTCTGGAGGGGTGGTCGGGAGGAGAAGAGAAAAAAGACCATTCTCTTGCGCTCTGTGAGTCACTGGCAATAGTCACTGATCCTGCAAGCTGGAACGCATAGCGTCCCAAGCTGGCAGTGTTCGGACTGTCACATCCGGGGAAGTGGAAAAATGCTCTTTCTTTGAAATTTGAGTGGCGTTGAAAAACGCCGTTGGTGTTATTTGGTGAGCCCGGGCCTCCACCGGGGAAAGTTGTCTCAGGGACGCTTCGCGGTCCGTTTACCAGACTTAGCGGCGCCCTGGGGTGGGGGCGCTGGCTGCCTGCGGGATGCTCGACGCTGCTGCTTGGCCGGGGGCGCAGGCGGGGACGACGGAGCAGGTCTTGAAGTTGCAGGCGGGCGCCCCTCGGCGAGGAGCAGTGGACGTGGATGGCTCGGCGGGGGGAGCGGTCTTAGGGTCCCGCCGATAGATGACTTTGCCCATCGCATCCGACTGCTCCTTCACCGCCGTGAACTCCTGTGTGAATTCATCGACAGTGTTGCCAAACAGGCCAGCCTGGGATATGGGCGAGTTAAGAAAGCGAGCTTTGTCAACATCGCGCATATCTGCCAGGTTTAGCCAGAGGTGGCGTTCCTGGACCACTAGTGTGGCCATCGTCCTCCCCAGGGCACACGCAGCCGACTTGGTGGTATGCAGAGCATAGTCGGTTGCGGTGCGGAGCTCATGGAGCAGGCCTGGGTCAGAACCACCCTCGTGCAGCTGGGCCAGCGCCTGTGCTTGGTAGCGCTGGTAGGTGGCCATAACGTGCAAGGCGGAGGCAGCATGGCCCGCAGCTGAGTAGGCTCTGGCTCCGAGGGAGGCAGATAACCTACACGCTTTGGAGACAAGGCTGACCCCTCCAGGAAAAGGCACCACGCGAACATAAGTTGACCGCAATGGCACGCTCAACCTGGGGAATAGTCTCGTACCCCCTGGCTGCTCCACCATCAAGGGTGGTAAGGGCGGAGGCGCACGCAGATCGGGCAGAAAAAGGTGCCCTCCAGGACTGAGTGAGCCTACTGTGCACCTCCGGGAAGAAGGGGACGGGAGGCTTAGAAGGCTTCGCCTTTTTGTCCTCCACGTAGCACCCATCTAGTCGTCCGGCCGTGGGGTAGGGGGATAAACCATCTCCAGACCCACGGCCGAAGCAGCCCGGGAAAGCACGGCAAACATATCCGCTTCTTGATCCGACACTGCGCTCACAACCCCGAAGGGAGGGAGCGGGTTAGGATCCTAGTTGGATAATGATAGCCCACCCGCCAATGCAATGATGGACATCTGGTCCTCGTGTCATCAAGTGAAAGGGTGACCATCCGGCAGGATGGATCGCTTTTCTCACTCGAAGCTTGGATGGAGCGCGCTGAGGAGTGAGAGGTCCGCGAGCCCGAAGGCGACGTATTTACTCCCACTGTAATCCTCAGATCTGCCCGAGTGCCAGCCACAGAACGGGGGACAACAGGAGTGGGTAGCCCTTTTGCAAGAGCGAGCCACGATCTTAGCTGCGCAACCGACATGACATCGCAATGATGGCATGAACTGCCCGCGAGCACCGCATTAACATGCTGGACCCCCAGACATGCCACGCAGAGCTTGTGCCCATCATCCGGGGACAGGGAACCACCACATCCAGAAACGCACGGTCGGAACGACATCTTGAAAAAGACGCGCTGCACGACTGTGTTGCTCTTTTAGGGAAGATTGCTTCCTATACAAATCGCTCAGTTTGAGGACCGGACCCAAAGGACGCCAGGCAAGGGCGAGATAAACCCAGCTCGACAGTCTGCCGCGGTGGGAATACGCTCTGGACCGGGAGAACAGCTATTCAATCTCTCTCTCTCTCTGAAAACAGGATGGAGAACCCTCAGTACTCTCTCAGTGCATGTGAAAGGCTCTGAAAGCGAAAAGGATGTCGTTGCTGAACACATGCTGGCCTTTTATGCCAGGCTGATTGTCATTCAAGACAGCTGTGCACGATGACGCCGCCAACTCATTGGCATTTCATTGACCCATTTTTTAACTCTTTCAGATGATTGGATTCTGATGAAATCCCCCATAGTGGAAGTTTCCACATAGCATTGAAGTTTCCTCCCGAAGGGGAACTGTGTACTTGATCGTTACAGATGTAATTTCTAGCATTTAATAAGTTAAGCCATAGAAAATAGTTTTATTTGATGTTTGGAATATATTACAGTTTCCCGTGGAGATTCAACAACAATTAAGGAATTAATAAGAAATTAAAACTTTATTTGTTTTATGCACAAATCCTTGAGATCTCCAGCTGCACATTATGACACACAGACATCAAGAATGAACCTCAACCAAGGTTGCTAAAAAAAAAAAAAAAAAAAAAAAGCTGCTTAATTCAATCATTGCAGCATGAATATATTATGCAGTTTAAAGATCTTACAACTTTTTTTTGGGGTGTAATATTTCAGTATATTGTTTTGTGTTGTTCTGGGTTTATATATATATATATATATAAAAACTAATTGTTGATGTCTGTGTGTTTTTAAGTTCTGCCTTAGATCAAACATTCTCATTGTGAATGGTGCATTTAAACCTGGTAAACAGCCACTGGCTGCTGTAGGTCAAGTGGTTCCATTTACATGTGGTATTCATTTATCACTTTCAACTAACAAGATATTCAATGAGTGCACAAGCAGGTGAAGGTGGTTTTGATATCATAGTTAATCTTATCAGACTTATTATTGTTTTTTTTTCTTTTGGCTTTTCATGCTATACAAATAGTGTGATTAACACAATTAAGTAGCAGACAAAATTAAAAAGTAGTGTCAGAACAAACAATTGAAGAGCCCAACTAAAGCAGACTCTGTCCTCCATCATGGTAACTTTAAATGAGCAACAGAAATTTCATTAAGAGCTTTTGTTCATCTGACAAAAATAAAGTCAAAGCTCAATAATAAGTGAAGCTCCTGATGTTTGTGGAGTTGTTTAATGATCTCTGCTGAGATCTTGGAAATTACATTTTAATTGTGTAATTTGTTTTATTTTTATTAATTATTATTTTATTTAGAGTTTTATTCTCAGTTGATTTCATCTTTGGTTTTGTCTGTAATTTGTGTTTTTCTTTCCTTCAGTGATTCTGCTTGTTAACAGTTGTTCATCAATAACTCTCAATCCTCCTTTAATTACACTCTTAATTATCTCATTAACTTCATAACTGTCTGAGTGTTCAGCCCTCTGAAGTGAGGACACTAGTGAGGATTTTGCTCTGGGATTTAAGGGGTTAAATGTGTTCAATGAAAAATACAGACTGTGTACTGTATTTTTAACTAAAATATTCTGTAGATTGAATTTACGACCGTAAAATTTTAAAAACAGTAGATTACTGGCAACCCATAGCTGCCGGTATTTTTCCGTAAATTTAACAGATTTTTTTTACAGTGTATATGTAGTTATAGACTGCTTACTAGCCTTTATTATTGTAGAGTTGATGATTAATGATGATTAAATGTTAATGATTAATAAATAATGAAACAACTATACAGTATGCTAATGCTTAATAAATGGTTTATAGTGTGTAGTTATTATAAAGTGTTACCATACTTTTGTATTAGCAAAGTAGTATTTCTATTTTGATACTTCTGTATACTGAGATAAATTTCAGTTAATTTGTTTAAGATAAAAACATTTTAGTGATTAAATTTGTAATTATTTCATTCTTTGTTCTTGTCAAAAACATTGCATATATCCATCTAAGCAACCATTTAAGCTATAGATATTCTACTACTGACTCCAAGTTCTCTAATCAGAACCCTGTAGTGCTTAGCAAGCATCAGTCCAGTAATTAATCTCTAATCATAACAGAGTCACTCTCTTGACTTTGCATATTGGGGAATGCAAAAAACACTGTTATGTGCGGATCTCGGTGAATCACGGCCAGTCATGCGGCAAGCCTCTTCATTCTCACAAAAAGTTTCTGAGTTCTCTCATCCTTCCGACCAAGTTCATTCTTCAGAAGAAATTTGAGAACATATTCAGTCCTACGAATAGCTTGGGAAGCCTATCCTGGCTCATTCAAATTACTTGATAAAAATATTATATTGAAACTGATTGGTGCAGTGAATGATTTTGTCATTTTTTTTGTCATGATTTTGTGAAAACAGTTTAATAAAGGTTATTCTAAAACTATGAATATTTCACTTTGTTTTTATTATTATTTTTCAGCAAACTAGTTTGTATATATATAAATAAATAAATATATATATATATATA
>CAIGQZ010000320.1:19255275-19265905 GCA_903798205.1 Danio tinwini | reverse complement strand
TCTCTCTCTCTCTCTCTCTCTCTCTCTCTCTCTCTCTCTCTCTCTCTCTCTCTCTCTCTCTCATGAACGCGCAGCAGGTGTATGCACAAATGGCGGATCTGCGTGAACAGAGGTGCGCACTAGCTCAAATCTGCATTTGCTGACAGACAGTTTGGGCTACTAATCGGAATTATGAGAGATGTCGACCCGACACTATTTTAACTGGATGAACATTTTTTTTGTCGTATGGCTTACCCAGAACATAAGAATACATATAAACTAATTTAGAGCATTTGCTTTAATCAATACTATTGGAATGTAAAGAGACGTTCAAGAAAACGCACAACAAAAAACGCACAACAGCAAAAAAAAATCTGAAGACAATCACCTACTGCACCTTTAAGGGATAAATAATCATTTGTATCTATTTTTTCCACATCTGGGAATACAAAATCAACAACCTGATGGAAACAATTTGAAGGTGTATGATAAAAGGTGCCTCTCATCCTTGACAACCATGATAGCCTTATTTATTACTTTTTTCTTTGCATATACTCTTAATACTTTTTGGTTTTGTTCCCAACAACTTACTGGCTGTTGTTACCACCTTCTCCAATGACCTCAGAAGCATTTCCATACCAACAGATCACACAAAAGGTTGCAATACGTTCAATAAAAGCACTATAAAACATTATCAACAATGTGTTGTCAACAATAAAAGACAATAGATTCTTTAAGAAGTACACTCTCTGTTGAAGCTTTTTCCTTATACAGTCAGTCCATACATCCCATCAAAGCGGTATCATCTGCATACATTACAATATATCTATTTTTAAGTGATCTCATACAAGAAATCACACCCATGGGGGGCTCCAACTAAAGTAAACATTTTAGATTAAATAAAAAAATACTCCCATCTTAACCTGTTGGATTCTAGAGCTGAGGAAATTGATCACTCTGGCAATCATTTTGCTGTCTAAAAAAATTATTTTGGTAATATACTAGGAGAATTATGGAAGTAACTAAAACTGCAATTCATCACCTTGGGCGGCTGGCTCCAGAAAATCCAGATGATTTCTGACTGCATTGGTAAATTGGCCAATTTTACAGCTAATAAAAACATGTTTACAGCCTGGTACAAAAGATAGCTTGATGCATATAGCTATGATTACCCTTCAAGACAACTGTGAGGGGGGTTAATTTTTAGTCATCAGTTTTTATTTTTATTAAGTTATATTAAGTCAGCATAATTAAGCCACTTAAGTGACAGCTAGCTCTCGCTGCTCGCTACCTCGTCACCTCAGCTAATTCCGGCTAATTAGCCGCTAAGCTCAGCATGTACATCTTATTTTTGTTTTGGTTAAAGTTTCTTTACACAGTTGATACAGATGATATGGCATGCTGTGTGCACTTAATTGTGCTCACAAACCATTCACATTGCCTCCGTTTCCCAGGTGAGTGAAATTATATACTTATACCATCTCTATAAATGTATTTGTTTTATGATGTATCATTTATCATTTATAATGTTCTTCAGACCTGTAATGCCCTCCAGAATGTGACAGATTTATTAGCTGTAGGCTCTAGAACAGTTGTCTGAAGCATTGTCATACAATTCTGCCTGGATTTCATCAATAGCCCCTGCATTTACTAACACAGACTGCATCCAAAGTGTTTGGAAGTAATTCACACTTTCCTCCTGTTGAAAAACATCATAAGAATGATGCAAGCATTGTGCTTATGACATTGCTTATGAAACAGTATTTTTAAAAGTCTAAACACTTTATTGATATAGTATACAACCAAGCACATGTGGTCAGAACACAAACGAGCCGCATGTAATGAAGTATTAAGTGTTTCTCATGCGTCTGTAACTCCACTCACGCTCCGCCTCTTTGCCCTTGTATGGTATGCCCCGGTTGGTGCGATGACTCAGCAACAAAATGGCGACAGTTGGCCACGCCTACTGGTAGCTTCTTTTGGGTTCTTCAAAAACCTATGGGTGACATCACGGATACTACGTCCATATCTTTTACAGTTTATGCGTTTTACATATTAAAGCAAACAATTCGATTAACGTCATGGTGTCACCACGCTATCCACATTTAGAGTTTCATGTAATTTTGGGTGTTTCATTTTTCATTTGTCGACTAACTGCAGTTTGGCAGTTTCACTTTCATTCAGAAATATTTGATGCATATCCCTGTGACAAACAAGATATTGGATGCGAGAATGCTTGAAGAGTGTTGTTTTAATAGAATTTGATACCGCACGCCGTATGTGAAAAAACCTCCACATTTCACAAAGCAATTGTCTGTGGTCCTTCACTGACTTGGCAGGTGCATTGAATAATGTCAAATGCCAATGTGTGTATAGACCACCCTGTCACAAAATGTGGAACTATACTATGGTAATAGTTTGATTAAAGGTGTTTGATAAGGTGTTTAGATATCTTTAGATTAAGACAATAGTATGATTAAGGTGTTTATATGAGTTACTTTTTGAATGTTCCTTCTATGATCCCGTTTTACATGTTATAGCAAATAATTTGATTAATGTCATTGCTATTCACGTTTCCTCCGGAGTTATGTAATTTCAGACATTTCATTGTTTATTGTTTGACTTTAACTGCAGTTTCACTTTCATTGATTTAATATAATTTGATACCGCACGTTGAATGGAAAGGAAAAAAAAACTCCACAATTCACGATGCAGATGTCTGTGGTCCTTCACTGACTCGGTAGGTGCAGTGTCTAACAGCCATGTGTGTATGGATTATCCTGTCGCAGAACGCGGTGAAAAGTCCTACATGATGGTAATAGTTTGATTAAGGTGTTTACATGTCTGTGCTGCAGTTCAATAATGTGGCATACTCACATGTCTTAATTCAATTTCTGTTTAGTTCAGTTATGACCTTAATCAGATTAAATTAATCGAAAATCTCTGTTTACATGGTTGACTATTAATCAGAGTATTGTCTTAATTGCATTAAAATCGGATTATTGGTGTCCACTTAAACGTACTCAGTGTCATGTTCAAGCAACCAGTCTAAGATGATTTGCACTTTATGACATGGCATGTTATCCTGCTGGAAGTAGCCATCAAAAGATGGGTACACTGTGGTCATAAAGAGATAGATATGGTCAGCAACAATACTCAGATAGGCTGTGGCGTTGTGCCAAGAAAATATCCCCCCACTATTACACCACCACCACCAGCCTGAACCATTGATACAAGGCTGGATTGATCCATGTTTTCATGTTGCTGACGGCCAATTCTGACCCTACCATCTGAATGTCACAGCAGAAATTGAGACTCATCAGACCAGGCAACATTTTTCTAATATTCTATTGGCCAATTATGGTGAGCCTGTAAGAATTGTAGCCTCAGTTTCCTGTTATTAGCTGACAGAAGTGGCACCTGGTGTGGTCTTCTGTTGTTGTAGCCCATCCGCCTCAAGGTTCGACGTGTTGTGTGTTCAGAGATGCTCTTCTGCATACCTTGGTTGTAACGAGTGGTTATTTGATTTACTGTTGCCTTTCAGCTTGAACCAGTCTGACTCATCTTCCCTGACTAATATAATTTTAATGCAAAGGAATTAATCACGCAAAATGATTGGTCATTCAACACAGGCAAAACTATCCAACATTTTTTAGGCTTAGCCCAGTCACTTAATTCTGCTTTGAATAGAATAAAAATTACTAAACATTAGTATCACAATTTATAATAATTGATGTTTTAAATAGCTTTATACTATTCTTTGAAGCAATCGCATGCTTTTAACAATTATATATTTTGTTATTGTGACTTTAAACAAACATAACTGAGGCATCCGTAATCTGTAAAGAAATCTGCATCTGTTAAAAAATCTGTAATTTCTTTCCTACAACTTGTTAATCACTGGAGTTATTTCCAAGCACATTCAGTTTGGAAAAATAACCAAATAAACAAATCGTACTAAAACAAACAGACACCAGACTCCAACATGCTTCCATAAAAGCATCCTTAAAGTGCCATCTGTCAATATAAGTTGAATCATTCAACTCAGTCCATAAGGTGGATTAATCATTAAAACATAGACGAGAATAACACATGGAAGTCATGTGGGAATCAGCTTTTAAAAATAGACCAAGCCCCATCTCTCAAATTTACAGACATACAAACACACTCATTCAGTATTAAAGCACTAAGCCTCTTTAAAAGGTTTGCATCAGCAGGAAGGCTGGAACAGGCTTCTGATTTTGCCCCACAGCAGAGCTAAAACAGGACCTGAAAAGAGTCTGAATGTAAATCCTTTAAAAATTCAGGAGATAGTTTATGGAGTTGCTAGTGTACCTATAGTTCAGCTTGCCTTGCTCACCTTGTCTTCTATTTCTATTAAAAATCTAATTATTAAACATCACAAACTCAGTCAATTAAATTAGTTACTAGCTCCATAAATATTAAATACTACCACTGTGAGCACATGGTGTTAGTACGCAGCTAACAGCCAACAGTTTAAAAAAAACTGTTTTACTCCTTTTTTTAGGAGTTTAAAAAAAACTGTTTAAAAAAAACTGTTTTACTCCTTTAGTAGTAAGTATTGTAAGCCCATTTTTTAGCTCATCTTTGGCCTGTTTTTTTCTGTCCCATATAATTGTTTACTATTTTATATCAAGATCATTAAACTCCTTTGATCAAATTAATTAATAGTTCTATAATTTTAAATCTAGTTCTATAATTTTATTTAATTTGTAAAAAGGTAGAAAGCTGCTTAATGGCAGTTGTGATCAGATTGTCCCTCCAATGAAGTTCTGGAAGCATCAGAAGATTTCAGTCACTTTCCTGCAGTGTGACCACAGCTGCGTTGAGCAACAAACCAAGGACCAATAGGAGGATAGAATCTGATGATGCAATCCATGTGAGAACTTTAAACAGGTGCAAGAGTTGTTTTTACTTCCTGGTTTTATTATTAAGGCAGGCTGTGTGCAAAATTGCCACTGCAGATTGTTTATGTTTGCTGTGAGGAATAATTTCAGATTGTGGGATAGTGAAAGTGTCATAGATGGATGACATCAAACTCTGAGTAAGATTTCTTCTGTGTTTGGCAAAAGTGCAGATACAAATTATGTATTAAAAGCCATCTTAAATTGGTGGGTTTTGAGTTTTGATTTGAATAATGTGAGGGAGTCAATGTTTCTGATGGCAGGTGGTAGTGAGTTCCAAAGCCAGGGAGCAGAGCAGCTAAATGCTTTATTGCCCATAGACGATAGACAAGTGGAGGGAACAGACAAGTGGAGGGAGGAAGAAGATCTCAGGGTGCGAGAGGGAGTAGCAATGTGGATGAAGGCAGACAAATATGGAGGGGCGAGATTGTGAATGGCTTTAAATGTGAACATCTAAATTTTAAAATCAATTCAAAATTGAACTGATAACCAGTGAAGCTGCTGCAGGACAGGGGTGATGTGATGACAAGAAGGGGTTCTGGTGATGATACGGGCAGCTGAATTCTGGAGCAACTGAAGCTTACGAAGGGATTTATGAGTGAGACCAAAGAGAAGGGAGTTGCAGTAATCTATACGAGATGTGACAAGGCTATGGACAAGAACAGCAGTGGCATGAGGGGTAAGAGAAGGGTGGAGATGGTTAATGTTGTGTAGGTGGAAGTAAGCAGACCGGGTGATGTTATTGATGTGAGAATTAAAAGATAGGGTGCTATCGAGAATGACACCCAGACTCTTGACCTCTTTAGAGTCATAAATGGAACAGTCATCAATAGAAATAGAAAAGCTGTCAGTTTTGGAAAGTGTTAATTTGGTACTAACAAGCAAAACCTCCGTTTTACTATTTAATTTGAGAAAATTAAGAGAGAGCCAAGATTTGATTTCTGCTAAGCAGACTGTAAGGGATGAAGGTGGAAATCAAGAAGAGGGTTTGCCAAAGAGGTAGAGCTGCGTGTCATCCGCATAGCAGTGGAACTGTATGTTATATTTACAGAGAATATTACCAAGTGGAAGGAGATAGATGATAAAAAGCAAGGGCCCCAGAACTGAGCCCTGGGGTACACCTGAAGACACTGTAAAATGCTGAGAAGTGAATGATTTGAGTTGAATGACCTGAGTGCGGCCAGAGAGATAAGAGTTGAACCAGTCAAGTGGGACATTGGTGATGCCAAGAGAAGATAGTCTATTGATGAGGGTGCTGTGACAAATAGTGTCAAAGGCTGCACTCAGGTTGAGGAGTATAAGAACAGATATTAGTCCAGAATCAACTGCCATAAGAAGGTTGTTAGTAATTTTAATAAGGGCAGTTTTTGTGCTGTGAAGTGGACAGAATATGCATGTCTTGCCACCTGATAAGTGTACCTCTCTTGTTCTCTGTCAGCAGTGAGGGCTTTACATGTTATAAATGTAGGGAAATAGTCATGCTGATAGAGAAGATCTCTGTCACAATTACAAACACACATCCAAGCTTAGCTAAGGTTTTGAATGGGAATAGCCCTGTGTATTGTTCGGCTCCAGTTGTTGCTTCCTCGCAGTCGGACGATTGGGTTAATGTTAGAGGCCCTAGTATTGGGCAAAAACACTGCATGTCCATTCCAACATCAAACAGGTTTAGCCCACTCAGTGATGCACCCACTGAGAAATTTGATGAAAGTGCACTAGTAATTGGTGACTCTATAGTACAGAACATGCAAATAATGACACCAGCCAGCAAAGTCAATTGTCTGCTGAGAGCCGGAGCATCTGACATTGTGTCGAATTTAAAAGTGCTGGCTAAATCTAAATATGATCAATGATTAAATCTTTATCCACATCAGCACTAATGATGTCCAGCTAAGTCAGCCAGAGATCACTCAAAATAATGTTAAAAATGAGTGTGATCTTGTACAGACAATGTCAGCCACTGTAAAATGCTCTGGTCCCCTGCCTGCTTATTGTGGTGCTGAGGTCCACAGCCGGCACTCATTACTTAATGGCTGGATGTCTAAGTGGTGCCCACTGAATAACATGTTTTGTAGACAACTGGCAATCAGCTTGACCTGTTGAAGAGAGATAGTCTTCATCCCACATGACCTGGGGCAGCTCTCCTCTCTAGTAATTTGACTTATAGTCTTACTGTTGGCACTTGACTGACTAAACCAACCAATTGCTAGCCTCCTCAGTTTAAACTGAGTTCAAACTCAGATAATCTGCAGTACATAAAGCCACCTAGACTGAGACATAAAGCCATAGAGACTGTATCTGTTCCTGAACCTCTAAATATTAAAATATTAAAAAAAATCTCCCAAACCCTTTCAAAGGGTTTACTGAACATTAGGTCACACTCATCTAAAACTCTTTATGGTAATGATTTAGTAACCCATCTAAAGCTAGATGCACTCTGTCTTAGAAAAACCTGGCTAAAACAAGATGATTACATAACGTTAAACAAGTCTTCAGCTGAGGGATATCATTATAAACATGAGCCTTGTCTTAAAAGGAAAAGTGGAGGTGTTGGCATAATATATAGTCATATTTTAGTGTCATTTTTAGAATTTAAATCTAAATGTAGATTTATATTGGCAGCTGTATATACACCTCTAGGACTTATTATTACACTGGCTACAAAACAATTTTCTATATGCTTTCTATATGAAATACAGTAGTTTTGGTTTGGTTTTAATTGTTGGTGATTTTTATATTCACATAGATAATAAAAAATATTCATTATGATATAACCCAATATTATCACATGGTAGTGATATTGATAATGTTAAAATTGTGCATCTGATGACATTTCAGATCACTATTTAATCTCTTGTATATTGTGCAATGATATGTCTACAAAACCAGCTTCTGTTTATAAATATAGTGGAACGGTCACCTCTAGCACTAAAGATTACTTTGTCTAACCTGCCTGATCTTTCCAATTTCCTTAGCATTCCAGACAGCCTAGAAGAGCTTGATACTGTAACTTAAACTACTGATTCTGTCCTTTCTTGCACTTTAGACATAGTTGCTTTACACTTCAAAAAGATTGGGGGAAAAAGATGATACTGTACCATGGCATAATAAGCACACCTATAGAAAAAGCATGTGTTAAAGAAAGCATGTCTTAAAGAAGGAAGCATGTCTTAAAGGAAGAATATTGGAAAATGGAACATAGATTGAAAACTATACAAGAGGTTTTTTGTTTGGCCTGGAAAGTATACTTAACTTTAATAAAGATTTAAAGTCTGCCAGATCTGCTTACTTTTCAACTTTAATAGAAGAAAACAAACACAGTGGCCAATCTAATAAACATAAAGCATCAGCATCCATTTCTTAACATAGCAGTAATGACATTATGAATTTCTTCACATGCAAGATTAATTATATCAGAGATAAAATAAGCACCATCAATCTGTCTCTTACAGCATCATCTCAATCAGAGCATTGTAGATCATTAACGGAAAACTTCAGACTTTCTCAGCAGTAGGAGATGAAGGCAAGGTAAGTCAAATTTATTTATAGTGCTTTACATAAACAAAAATAAAAAAACAAGTATATGAAATAAAAACAACAAATAAAAAATATTGAAAAACGGATTAAAATGTGTTAAAACAGGTTTGAAAGAAAGCCAGTCAGGAGTCCATTATAGTAATCCACTCTGCTGGTGATAAAATCACAATCAATTTTCTCTAAGAAAATAGAGAAAAGTCCACACTTAAAACAGAGCATCTAATTCTTGCAATGTTTTTTTGAGATTATACCTTGCTGAATTAGTTACTGCTTTGACATGTAATGTAATGTAATGTGTATTTATATAGCACATTTGGGTCTCTTCACACCCCCACCAATGTGCAGCATCCACTAGGATGATGCGATGGCAGCCACAGGACAACGACGCCAGTGCGCTCACCACACACCAGCTATTGGTGCAGTAGAGAGACAGTGATAGAGCCAATTCGGTGGATGGGGATGATTAGGAGGACAAGATGGGAAAGTGCCGATTGAGGGACTTTGGCCAGGACACCAGGGTTACACCGCTACTTTTTACGAGAAGTGCCATGGGATTTTTAATGACCACAGAGAGTCAGGACCTCGATTTAACGTCTCATCCGAAACACGGCGCCCACTATAACTACTGCAACTTAGATTCCACTCCAGAATCACACCAAGAGTCTTGATCTTATTTTTTGTTGTTTGACACTTAAAGCCAAGGTACACATTCACCTTAATTTTCTATTTTGATAGACTTCAGTATTCTCTTTTTTTAACTGAAGAAAATTTTGGCACATCCAACTGCTAATTTCATCAGAGGGGTGTAAACAAAGCTGTAATCATTAGGCAATACGGCTATGAGTGTCATCAGCGTAGCTGTGGTAAGATGTTTGGTTCTTTCTCATTTTTTGGCTCAGTGGGAGAATATAAAGGTTGAACAGGAGAGGTGCCAGAATTGAACTTATGACCCGTTTCCACTGAGTGGTACGGTACGGTTCGGTTCGAACCAAACCATACCATACCACTTTTTCAGCACCCTTTGGAAAGAATACCAAAAGGTGGAACTACACGAGCAGCTGAACGCTGATTGGTTTACAGAGATACGTCACAATCTCGTGGAGCTAGCCACAATCAAAACAATGGAGCCGCCATGTTTTTAAATACACAGCCGAGACAACTACATGCATATAATAACTATCCATGTATGACCCATGCTCAAAACAAACCTTGTCGTTGTCTTGATGAACAGCCACAAAGCCAAGAATCTGCCATGTCCTGTTGTTGTTTTACGAGGCCGTCTAAAAGTTTAAAAGTGTGCGGTTTTCGCTTTCTCCAGGGAGCTTGCGATCGAGTCTAGATTTGATATAACAAACTTCTTGAGTTGATTATAATATTGTGTGTGATTAATGAAGCGTATTTGACATCTGATCCATTTAGAAAGAAAAGGACAAATGCGAGAGTGAAGAGCAGAAAAAAGGAGAAGCCCAACAAAACACAGGAGCAAATAGTTTCAGCAACCTGAACAATCTGCCATGAACAATCTGCCATGAACAAATCATGAACAAACTGCCATGTTTATCATCACCTTTTGGACTATTATGAACTCGGAATGACAGAATTACTCTCTAACAGAGTCTACATGTGCTGGTGAAAATTTAAGATACAGTTAAGAGGTTAACTCTGACTGTGGGCCACTGTATATGTTGCGTGTTGTTTTTGAACTCAAATAAGAACTTAATGTATGCTTGTCATGATCACCAGCGATCCTTACATCAATGAGTGAGTTATGTCTTATGATACTCTGTGAGTTATGTCTTATGATACTCCAGTCTGCCATGTCACAAAATGGCCACCTCCAGTCCTCAAGCTCACAAGATGGCTGTCTCCAGTCTGCCAGTCCACAAAATGGCCGCCTTCAGTCCTCTAGTTCACAAAGTGGCCACAAACAGCCCTCCAGCTCACGCAGGGGTAAGCGCCAATTTGCAAATAGCTCAGAAGATGATTTCCTGTCCCGAGTCTGCCATGGTTCCTGCCATAGTTCCTGTTCTTGAAGTACCATCATCTGAGTCACTAGAATGGCCGCCACCTGAGCTGCCAGAGCTACTGCCACAACCAGATCTGTTACTGCCAGAGCTGCCACCGCCACCTCCAGAGCTGCCACCTCCAGAGTTGCCAGATCCTCAGTCCCTGTCTGATCCTCCAGAGTT
>CAIGQZ010000320.1:19229213-19240275 GCA_903798205.1 Danio tinwini | reverse complement strand
TATGTATAATTAATTTTATTTCCTGTCTAATCATTCATCTATTTTTATTTCTCTCATCTCCCCATATTTAAATCTAAAATGTATATATATGAACATATATAAAATGATTAAATGATAAAATAAGTAATAAAATGATAAACATACTTATTTTTAATTCTGATAGTTGGAAAATATATGTAAATAGCCAAGAGCATGGTGTGACTGTAAAACACATTAATTTCTAATAGCGTTGATAACGAAACTAACATACTGTATAGATCACTAGGATTAATCTTAGCCTGGTCATTAGCCTATTTAGCAGGCTAGCTGCAAAAAAATAAATCTCCATAGTAACTCTATTCTGTTTAATTTTGCCTGCTTTTATACAACTGAGTCAAGGCTAAATTCAGCCAGGATAGCCCCCAAATCCCAGTTTAACCCCTTATCTTACTTTTGTGCAATACCCCTCTGAACTTACGTCTTTCCATCACATCAATCCCATTTGAACCAGAAACCTCTCCTCTCCCCCTGCAGGGACATGTGTTCTGAGCAGCACAGCCAAATTAGACAAACATCTTGACCTTCTTTGAGACAAACTCTTAAGTAGACAAAAAGTAAAAAGAAATGAACCAGTCCATAGTTGATTTAAATGCAGATTTCAGAGGCTGTACCCTCTGATGCCACTCATAAGAAGAGGAGAACAAACTGAGGACATCTTTAAATATTCAGTAAGGAGAATCTGACTGTGATGATGCACTTTTTAAAATCTGTATGATGTTTGAGGTGAAGAGTGTAATTTCTGCAGCAGTACAATGAAAAAAAAAAATCTGAGAGACAAAATTATAAGTGTCTTTAGCTCATGATTTATTTATGATTATAAATGTATTTTTAAAACTGTAGAGAGCATGTTCACCTAAAGTTGTCCATCAAAAGTTTACTGTAGATTGTAAGAGTAGAGATTAAGGTCCTACAGTATAATTTAAAGTAAAATTAAACAGAAAAAAAAAGAAAACTTAATTAGGTGATTTTTTTACAGGTATAAATAATGTTATAGACTGACTGGCCTTTTTTGATGAATGTAAGTGGAAAGTGTTTTAGTGATGAAAATAAGTGTGCTTAAATGTATTGAATTAATGTGCTGTTTTAATGTACTTCAAACCTTACAATACATCTATTTTTAAACTACTTTCAGATTATATAATATTTATGAAATAGCTCACTTAAGTACAGCTAAAGTGTGTACACCTTTATGATTAAAAGGGCACCTTTGATGAAAATCAACTTTCAGAAACAGAACAGAACTGACAGAACTGTGTGTAGATATAGGCCTAATCCCAATTCTACCCCTTAGCCCTTCCACTTACCCCTACCCCTCGTTTTGCGCGTTAACGTCAAGGGGTAGGGGTGTCCTAATTCTCTTTAGCTTGAAAGCGTAAGCCTAAGGGGAAGGGGTGAATAGCCCTTCGAATGAAGATTTTTCAGGACCACATGAAGCCAAGGAGTAAGAAAATTTCCCAGAAAACACCAGCCACAACGGCAGTATTGCTGAACCCGGGACAAGCCCCAGAGTCTGCAGTTAAAAGAACATTTAAATCTCTAACTAAGGCAGTTTCAGTACTGTCACCAGATCTAAAACCAGACTGAAATTTCTCAAATAAACTATTTGTTTGGAGATGGTTTTGTAGTTGGCACACCACCACACGCTCAAGGACTTTAGCCAAGAATGGTAGAGTTGAGATTGGCCGATAATTAGACATCAGCAAAATGTCACTGCCAGGTTTTTTGAGAACTGGAGTTACAGCAGCCATCTTCAGAACAGGTGAAACAAACCTACTACTGAGGAAGGCATTAACAATGGCAGTGATGTGGGGCTCAAAAACAGACACAGAGTGCTTCAAGACAGTTGTAGGAAATTAATCGAGTATACAAGTGATAGAATTCATTGACGGTACAAGATGAGTAATAAAATCTGAGTCAACTATGTTAAAAGTTAAGAAACCAGAGACAGGAAGGACAGGGGAAACAGCTCAACAGGGACTGAAGTATGATCACAGCCAATAGAGTTGAATATGTCAATAATTTTATCTGTAAAGAATTTAAGAAACTCATAGCATCATGCAATAGTTGGGGGATCTGAGTTATAAGAGGGTTTGATCAGATTGTTGACTGTACAAAATAGAACTCTGAAATTAGAACTATTACTACATATAGTTCTTGAATAAAATTCCCTCTTTGCGGCTGTAAGAGCATCGCGATAGTCATTTTGGTGCTGATCAAACAAAAGTATATGCACCAGGAGACCAGATTTAATGTACTTCCACTCCAATTGTCTGCCAACAGCTTTCACTTTACAAAGATCATGTGTATACTACAGAGATGATATTTTAAATGTAACAACACGACTTCTTATGGGAGCAATGTCACACACGCTTGAAAACAAGATTGTACTGGTCAACCAATGAAGTAACAGATAACCCACCAGTTATTTGCCTGAGTTGATCATGGTCAATTGTTTCAAGTTGCCTAAAGAAAATAGTGTGTTCTCTAACAATCTGTGTGGCGGGTGGATTGAGATTGAAAGTCAGGAGTTTATGGTCACTAATCGAAACTTCAGCCCCTGCAATTACTCCAGAGGAGCAAACCAAGTCCAGTGTGTGACCATGTTTGTGCGTCGGAAAATGAACATGCTGGATGAAGTTAAAGCAGTCTAAAATGTCCATAAAACATGAAGCATGGACACAGTCCATATTGTCAACATGAAAATTCAGGTCACCCGTTAGAAGAATAGCAGAGCAGTGGGCGCTGGCAAACGTCAACAACTCAGAAAATTCAGAGAAAAAGTCAATATTACTGTAAGTTTGGGTGGACGATAGATATTTAAAATCAGGACTGGGGATGGACCAGATATTTTATATGCCAAACATTCAAAGGTGGAGAAGAAAGGCAGTGTGACTGCAGATACAGTCACGTCCGATCGGAAAACAACTGCCAAGCCACCACCCAGGCCAGTGGAGCGAGGCTGTCAAGGTATTTATACCCAGGTATAGTACACATGTTTAAATTAAGATCACCAAGTTTCACCAAGGTATTCTTTGGCTTTCTTGGATTTCTTTCTTTCATCAAGAAAGTCAAGCTTATTGTCAACAATAAAATCACAAATCGAGGCAGCTTTGTTGTTTATAGAGCGAGAGTTTAAATGTGCAAACTTGACTGTGTTAAGGCAAACTCCCTTGACAGCCGGAGACTTCTAGAGACAAGACAGATTTGCAGGCCAGCAAGAGCTTCTGTGGCTGTATCTTGGGCAATGTAGAAGTCATAGCGAGCGTAGAGTAGACAGCACAGCAGTATCAGGAAACGAAGTGTGTTCAGAATTTTAGAGTTCATTGGTAGAATAAGTAATCATATTAAAATCCAGGCGACCAATAAAAGTTGTGATAAGTGCTCCAATAAAATCCAGGGTAAAAGCAATAAAAAGGAGCATAGCCGCGTGCTAGCAAAAACAAATGCTAAACGAAGCGGAAGGAAAACCTGGTGGCAAAGGCAGTAAAGTTCCAGCTCCCTTCTTCTACACTTAAAGTGAGATTTAAAGGCTTAACTGGGGTTAATTAGGTTAACTAGGCGAGTTAGGGTAATTAGGCAAGTTATTGTATAACGATGGTTTGTTCTGTCAAAGTGTAATTGTAACATTAAGAAATTACCAGTGAAACTATCTGAATTTCACTCTCAGGCATTTTTATCATGGTCTCTGATCTACAAACACACATTTTTCACCTCACAGATATTATATATGGAACAATAAAGTTATACTATGTAAACATAAATCACTTTTTCTGAAGCAGAGATTTGATAATGGCATCATATTAGTGGACCAGTTGTTTAATTTAAATAGTTTTCTGGTAAATTTCTGGCACAATATAGGATTCCGGTAACATCAGGGGATTATGCCAAAGATTTTGGGGCCAATTCTCCTGAAGTCTGTTTGTTATTTAAGCATCAGACAAGAATGAATATCGGAGTGAGCAGCGGAGATGGGCCTGGAGCGTGGAGCTGCGGAGGTGAGCCTGGAGCGTAGAGCTGCGGAGGTGGGCCTGAAGTGTGAGCTTTGGCTCAGTAGGCATTGACAGTTCAGATAACCCCAGTGGATCTGGAGGCTTAGGTTCAGGAGGCACTGGCAGTTCACATAACACCAGTGGGTCAGGAGGTTTAGATTCAGGGGGTTCTGGCAGTTCATACAACTCCAGTGGCCAGTGGGTCAGGAGACTTTGGTTCATAAAGCACTGAGAAGTCATATGGCTCTGGGAAATCACACGGCTCTGGCGATTCTAGGAAGTCACATGGCTCTAGCGGTTCTGAAAAGTCACATAGCTCTGGTGGTTCTAGGAAGTCACACTGCTCTGGTGGCTCTGGGAAGTCACAGAGCTCTGGAGGCCATTCGTGGAACTCAGGTGGTGGCTCTGACCATTTGTGGGACTCAGGTGGCGGCTCTGGCCATTCGTGGGACTCAGGTGGCGGCTCTGGCCATTCATGGGACTCATGAGAATCTGGCACCCACCATTCAGAGGATTCAAGAGGAACTAAAGCCCGCCATTAGGGGAATTCAGGAGGATCTGGCGCCTGCCATTATGGGGATTCAAGAGGATCTGGTGCCCGCCATTCAGAGAATTCTGAAGGATCTGTCAGCTCTGGCAGTGATGGAGGATCTGCCAACTCTGGCAGTGATGGACGATCTGCCAACTCTGGCAGTGATGGACGATCTGGCAGCTCTGGCAGAGATGGAGAATCTGGCAGCTCTGGAGGTGGTGGTGGCAGCTCATTCAGTAGCTCTGACAATGGCAGCAGCTCTGGAAACCCAGGTGGTGGTGGTGGCCATTCCTGTAGCTCAAGTGATGGTAATTCAAGAATAGTAATTATGACAAGAACTAAGGCAGAGCAAGACTCGGAACAGGAAAGAGCAGTAGACTTTTGTACTCAAGTAATAGTAAAGAATTACGGCCTGAAAAATGTACTTGAGCAAAAAGTATCTATTACTATTACATGTTTTAATTTCACTATGTAGGTAAATATCAGTTTCCCCCACAGTCCAAAGACATATGGGTGTATTGGTAACTAAATTGGCTGTAGTGTATACGTGTGTGTGAATGTGAGTGTGTATGTGTTTCCTATTACTAGGTTGTGTCTGTGGTTTAAAAATGTAAGGAGTAGAAAGTACCTATATTAATGTTAAAATTGTAGAAGCAAAAGTAAAAAGTTGTCAAAAAAATAAATAGTGGAGTAAAGTACTAGAGCTGTGAACCTACACTGGTCTAACGGTTTGGTTCGGTTACAATTATCATGCCATCGATTCGGTTCAATTTGATATCTCTGTGCATCACCGTGCATTGACGATTCTTCCATACACAGTTTTATATTTTCTTCACAGCACAGCAATTTTTGTATTAAAATGTATAAACTTATTTATATTTCTATACTATTTGTAATACAATTTTGTCCTTTAAGACAAACTGTCAGATATATAATCTGTACCTTTAAACAACATGAGCATTTATAGCAAATAATATAAACAAATATAAATATCCCGCTTGCTTTCTGATCCTTGTCTACCAAGTTCTCTTACACCCCTATGACTGGTCACATGCTCAACAGAAAGGGCTGCGATTGGCTCTTGCGTGCTGCGCTCTTCACAGATGAGTGACACTGTGCCACAGGGAGAGAAAGAGAGAGAGAGAGAGAGAGAGAGAAAGAGAGAGAGAGAGAGTTTACATTCATTCTCTTTATCTCAGTGAAATAGGGGCTTCTGCTGTAAGTGTCAGTAAAAGTCTGTCCAGCAAACATACAAGCAGTGAAATTATGCACAGTTTCTGCGTTTTAAAGTAGATCGTTGTGAATACTTGTGCTCACGGCTCGCCTCCCTCTCCTTAGTGAGCTACGGCGACAGCGCATATGAGATAAATGACGTCAGTACATAATAACTGGTTATGATTATTACTGAACCAATACCGAATTGTCTGTGTCTGCATCGCGGTGCACCGAAAAAACAATTAATTTTGACACCCCTATAAAGTACTAATACCAGAAAAGTCTACTTAAGTACAGTAATGAAGTACTTCGTTATTTCCCATCTCTGAATCTGTAAATGAATCTTGTATTTTGCATCCTGAGGTGAGTTTAAACATGCCACATGCTGTTGTTGCCCAGTAACGCACAGTAAACTATTTAGGACTCACGTTTTCATGATAGGTGAACTATATGCTTAAAATAACTAAGGAAGAAAAATTCTCACTGCTGTCTCACTAGAAAACGTTTGGCTTATTACCCAGAGGCATTTGTATTAATGATATCAGAGCTTTTTTTTTATGATCTCAGAGCTGCACATGAGTACTGTTTTCTTGATGACATGTCTGCTCATCAGGTCTGGATGAATGACCTAAAGTAGGCATACATGCAAATGCAGAGGGCATGGCCCGTGAGTCTTGTCACAGTTTGCTTTGTCTTCTGATTGGCCTGCTGTACACCAGGGTTTTACACTTGTGGAATTTACATGAGAACAAGGAAACAGTGGTGTCTTAGGCTCACAGTATGCCCATTTCCTTTTATTGACCTTGGTATACCCAGATTTTCATTATAGGGCACCTTAAAATTTCCTGACGTTAAAATATAATCCAAATTCCTGCAATTGACGTAGGAGTGCAGTTTTCCCAACCCATTGAATTGATTGACAAACGTGTACTAACATGACTCCATATTAACGGTATAATCAAAACTGTATCTAATACACAGCAAAATTTTGAGAATATGTGAAATCCTTTCAATAATTCTGTCAAAATACAGAAAAAGCTTACAGCAGTGAAGTGGTGGCCCTCATCAACAAAAAAAAGTGGTTTGTCAACACATTAACAAAAACAGAGACACAAACAGACACACACAAACATGTGAAATCCATTCAAAAAATCTGTCACAGTTCATAAAAATCTCACTGCAGTAAAACATAAAGACCCAAATAAACATAAAGACCCAAATAAACACCCAGGAGTTTACAAGCAGTTCTATAGAGCATGTTTTACATTATATACATACAGTACATCTAGTGGTTACACCATGACACCGTGTTTTTTTTTTCAACCAGATGGTGCTAATCTGCCTTCTTAAAATTGTATTTAAATGGGAGAGTCTTTATTCTAATTACAAATACTGCACTAATTAAAATAACAATAATATTAATTTTGAAAAATATATTTTTTTATGGTGAAAATTTGATTTGTAACCAAATTTTATTAAAATGCTAAATCAAAAAGAAAAAAAAATATTAAGAAGAAAAAAAATGTATTTAACATTTGTGTTTCTGTTTTCTGGAGACCCAAAAGGTTAAATATACTAAGTGTAATTGCAAAAATATTGAAATGCATTATATTTAAATACAAATTTTAAATAAAATTGACAATAAAGTATATTTTAGTTATTTGTATCATGCTTCTCAGTAGGTTTGACAGTACATTTGATTGTAATTTTATATTTATTCCACAGACAACTACAATTTCATTTCACCATCAATAACAGGCAATAATAGTGTCTTCTCTGGTTACATAGCAAAAGATTGATGTATAAATAATAGATATGTGATGCAATTTCAGAATGTTTCAGGAAAATCTCTCATAACCACAGAAGGTGTTTGTTAAGAAGTGTTAAAACTTTTAGATAAAATTGTAATGTATTTAATAGCAAAAAAAACATATGTTTAATGCTGTAAATGCACACACTGATTATAAGCATATTAGTAGCATTGCAGTCCTTCTGTGGTTCTGGATTTTTCAGTGAGCACAGATGCCAAATATAACAGATGGCATTCAGACCTGAGCATGTGTGCTTTGAGGTCTGTGACATCAGCTGAGAAATATATTAAGCTGCTGAGCTGAAAATATTGGCCTACAGATATGTACTGTAGGCCTCGACTTGTTTTTCATCAATTAGCATATGCATTATTCACATTTAGTCTTCATCTAATCCATTTTTCTTCAACCACGTCTATTATACAATGTCTTGTCTATATATATAAAGATAATGCTGCCATCTGTATAAAAATATTGACCTAAAGAAAACTTATTTTTTGGCCATGCATTAATAAATATTGCATCTCACTGAAGAGTGCCATCTGTCATTCATTCTGTAATGCATGACAATCTAATTTTGCCAGCATTTACACCAGACTCTCAATGAGATCCTAAACAATTTTAGTCTTCAAAATGTATATTCATTCATTTTCTTGTCGGCTTAGTCCCTTTATTAATCTGGGGTCGCCACAGCAGAATGAACCGCCAACTTATCCCGCATATTTTTACACAGCAGATGCCCTTCCAGTCGCAACCCATCTCGGGGAAACATCCACACACACACACACTCATTCAAACACACTCATACACTACGAACAATTTAGCCTACCCAATTCACCTGTACTGCATGTCTTTGGACTATGGGGGAAACCGGAGCACCCGGAGGAAACCCACACGAACACAGGGAGAACATGCAAACTCCACACAGAAACGCCAACTGACCCAGCTGAGGTTTGAACCTGCGACCCAGCGACCTACTTGCTGTGAGGCAACAGCACTACCTACTGCGCCACTGCGTCACCTCAAAATGTATAAATGGACAAAAAGGGTTATAAATCTAAAATCAAATGCAGGAAATTCAAATCGAGCCAACTTGTTTTGTATGAGTTGTTTTTATATATATATATTTAATAACAGTTAAGTATCAAATAATCAGAAGTGCAGTTTCTACCATTATTTCACCACAGGGGCGTAGGTTTTGAGTGGACGGAGGTGACAAAATTGGACATGCTACTCTGAGAGATTAGGAGACTGACCAGGATCATATACTTTATCCACCACTATCCACCGAGCATAGAAATGTCCCCACCAATAATTTAATCAACTTAAAAAAAAAAAAAATCTCGCTGTCAACATTAACCTAGACCAGTGGTCGGGAACCTATGGCTGAAAGCTCCGCTGCTCTGCTCTGTCTGAGGCCCTGTTTACACTAGTACGTTTTAGTTTTAAAACTGAGTTTTAGAATGAAAACGATCCGCGTCCACACTAGCGTTTCACCCAGCGTTTCTGAACAGCTCTCTGTCTACACTAAAATGGTGAAGACGCACATCACGTGACCCCACACACACACACTCTGGCATGGGCTGCAGCGTGCGTTGAGCACATACCCATATGAGAGCTGTGCACGTCGGACTGTTTATCACGGATCTCCTGCTGGATCTAATCTCACTATATTTGTTAAACGTGATATTTAATTCATCTTGTTGTCTATATCTAACGGCATATTCCCTGTCTTTGGTCTTTTAAATCTATTACTTGTTCTCAGGTAACGTGCTTTGGCTGAGTGCAGATAAGTTAGGTTAATATCCTAATTAATGTAACCGCGGACACATCTGACTGATTGCTTGCCTTTATTTTCTCTATTGTATAAACTTATTGTATGTTATACTTTTATAATGGCCTTTATTATTTAATAAAACTGATATTCAATGAAAGATGCAGTGTATGTTTCATATTTTCAATGAAAATGAAAGGAGGCAGTAATGTTATAGGCTCCATTTTTTTATAAATATGCATGAAGATGACGCTCATATTATGCAGCTACACGACGCCTCAACATTTTTTCATGTCTGTTAAGTTGCTAATATCAAAATAAAAATAGACAGTTCCTTATGTCATGTTTTCATTTTATTGTTAAAAAAGTGAAACAGCATAGCCAGGGTGATGTGAATGACTTTTTAAAGTACCATGTACACACTCGGGAGTTTGTTTTCCATATCAAACTTGCGAAGTCTGAACTTACAAGGAGAGGATGCAGGACTGTCACTGAACTGTGTGAAGGCTACTTAATGTTGAGGAAAAGCCCCAATCAGATAGGCGAATGTCTGCAGCCCCGCCTCTGTTTTCAGATGTCTCCGTTTTCCCCCATCTACACTGAGACGGAGCAGCAGCGTTTTAGAATGAAAACGGCCTGTCCAGCTTTTCCAAAACGCTCCATTTTCAGGGCTCAAAAACTCCGGCGTAGTGTGGACGGATGGCGTAACCGTAGCAAAACTTATGCATTTTAAAACTAAAATGTATTAGTGTAAACGGGGCCTGACTTGCACCAAACGCATGTCCACTTGTAAAAAATCAAATGTTAAGAGACATTTCGAAACCCACATGTGGCTGTCAGGTGGCTCTTTAAAAAAATGTATTTGCTAAAAATCCTCAGAAATGGCTCATTGCTGAAACAAGGTTCCCGACCCCTGACCTAGACCATGAAGACCTAGACACGCAGAAATTGATCATGTTCTCTCCTTGAGTTCTCCCACCCCCAAACGCAAATAGACATTTTGATTGGCTGTGCCTTTCCCTGCTATCATGTGAGAGGCCATGGCTGCCTTCAGATAGCAGCGCAAAAAACAGTGGATTGTTTTTTCCCCTGCTAGAGTGTGTTGAGTGACACACAAGTGAGGATGGTGGCAGCAAAAAAGGTGGATGAGATGCTTTTTTTCAACAAAAGTGTAAGTCACACACTATAAACGCAAGTTTGCTACTGAATGAGTATGCCCTGAAAACTAACTTCAGAATAAACAGCTAAAGTATATGATCCCGGTCAGTTCTCCTAATCTCTCAGAGTAGCATGTCCAATTTTGGTTGAAACAATTTGTCAGAAAATATACAGCCTCTGTATAGGCATACTACTGATATGTGAGACATGTTTGATTTGCACCGTGGCTAAAATAAACAGAAATCTTTATTAAACTCTATCAGTTAATAAACTTTTTTTTAACATTACACTATCAGGCCTTTAGCCAGCTTATTGAAAGAAGTGGCAATTTTTTTGTGAAAACTGAACCTTTTTGCAGTTATTTGCCTGATTTTCTATTTAATTATGAGGTATAAATAGTGAATTTTAGTAACATTTTAAGAAGTTTTTGCTGGATTTTCTTGTCAGATGGTAATCATAACCACACTTTTTGATGTACCAAAATATATTTCCAACTATTTTGTCAAATTGCTTACCATATTATTTTCAGAATCAGAATCAGAATCAG
>CAIGQZ010000320.1:19205127-19218163 GCA_903798205.1 Danio tinwini | reverse complement strand
GATAGATAGATAGATAGATAGATAGATAGATAGATAGATAGATAGATTACTATTAATTGTATTGATATATTTTATGCATTAATGTGTTTTAGAAAAGTAAAGGATGTGACCATATGGTTTAGGTTAAAATGTTTGAATTAATTTACTTAATTTAAATTCTGTATCTTTTTGCCTATAGATACAGGCGTTTTTCTACTAATTTCTTAAACATTATAAAGAGGATTGGAATTTTAAATGTGTTACATAAATTATTATTGTTATTATTATTATTATTGTTGTTGTTGTTGTTGTTATTATTATTATAATTATTATTATTTTTGTCGTCGTCGTCACTATTATCATTATTTAGAGTGTATCAGTGAAAAGGTTTCTATTCTACACATGTGAATTAGATAGCTATTAATTAAATAATAATGATATTTATGGCATTTTGTATATATATTTTATGGTATTTAACTGTCAATCTTTATGTACAGTATAAAATGTATCGTTCCTGACACTGATATGAAGCAAATGCCGCATCATCGGAGGCTAACAGAGTGTGTGTTGCACCGTGTGTTTCTTGCTGTGATTTTTACTTACTCCGGTTTCCTGGCGAGGCCGACGGACCGGCACAGTGTCGATGGCGTTTGCGGAACCAGAGACTTGCAGGATGGACTTCTCTTGTCGTCGTCTGCTGAATCAGGGCTGGACTGGTTAGCTTTTAGAGTCGGTGGAGATGTAGGCACCAGCTGCAGATGCTGCGGGTGATGAATGGGTGCTGCTGGCTGCGGCTGCGGCTGTTTGGACGGATGATGCTGCTGTTGCGGCAGCTGCGGCTGGGTTTGACCGTGAGTCCCCGAATGCTGGTGCGGGTGAGCGGCCGGCTGCGGGCTGCTGGTAGGCGGGGATGGGTGGTGGTGCGGATGATGGTGTTGGTGCTGATGCGGATCTCTCAGCTGACGGTTCTCGCCGATCAAATCCTCAACCTTCCTCTCGAGCTCGTCGATCCGCTGCCGCTGGGTTTGAATCAGACTCTGCTGGTTTTGTACAATTGTGGTGAGTTCTTTGAGATAAAGCACGGCTTTCATTGGGTTGTCCAGCAAACTCTCCATCTCAAAGATTAAAGCCTCTGGTGTCGGGTCAGAGCTGGTCTTCTGGATGCTGATGCTCTACGAATGCGAGTGATGGTGCTGATGCAGGAGAGATTGGGGAGGAGCTGAGGACGGTGATGATGTCAGCCCTCTGACCAATAAAAGAGAAGCGTGTTTGTATGCAATGCACACTTTCTGATAATGACATCAATTTAAAAGTGCACCAAAAAAAAGTTTTTCCACAATAAAAGTTTTACACCTGCGCCGCGTTTCATATGCAGTGTTTTCGTGTACTCATTAAAGTGACATTTATATATCCTTTTGAAAAAGAAGTAGGGAAAAAATGAATTTGTTTCCCCCTGCTTAGTAGCATCTTATTTCCAATCAAATACAATTGTACTGCTATTAAAAATTAAACTTGTTAAATTGCAATTAGTAAAATTAGCAAATTATGCAATATTTTAGATTTATCTATAGTCAAAGCATAGCATTAATGGTAAACAAAAATATAGTTTAATGTAATTTCCTTTGAAACTTGTGTCATGAATTGTGATCTTATTTGCAATTATTTGCCATATATAATTTATATTTCTTATTTGTCATTTATAATGTGCTTAATTATTATATTTTCATACTTTGTTAATGATTCATTTTGCATTACTAAATTGTTACATTATATACAAACCAGTTATTCAGAGTTGTTTTTTTTAAGATCATTCAGATCGAGTATGTAAATGTAAATTACTAAACTATTTAATTTAACATTTAAAAGGGATTTACAAAACATAAATATTCATCACTAAATTAGGTCACAACACTGCATGAAGTTAAGTTAATGAAGCATTTATTTACATACAAAATAACTAGTACTATACATGCCTGTAATATTAATGGATTGATCTAACTTATATGAATATAGTTAATAGTAATGTATATAAGTATACTAATGGAGTTAATGCTTAACAAATGATGAATGAATTTTTAAAGCTTAATGAATGACTTATTGTGTGCAATGTTATTATAAAGTGTTAGGAAGTCTCACTGGCTGAGGAATCTCTCAGATTAAAACTAAAATAGCTTAACTTTTTCAGTTAGACTAGCATATGTCTCCTATTTGACTTAGGAGTGCGGTCCCCCCGCCCACCAATATTGATTGACAGGTGTGCATTACCATATCCTCAGTATGTTGTTTCATGTCCGCCATTTTCAGCGTGTGATTCAAAGCGATGTCACCAAAGAAACACCCTTGCTCTATTTTTAGATGTAAGGCTCATTGGGCTCAACATTCACCATGTTATCGCTCTCGCTCTCCTCCGCACCAGTGTTTGCATACATGTGTACTTTTCATTGCGTCTTGCTTAAACTTCAGCGGTTTGCATTTCCCGCGGTCACAGAAGCTCCCTGTCATCTTAACTAGGTGGACTATGGACGCGCTGGCCCTGCTCAGCACACTGTTCTTATTTCTGTGTCGTGGCTCTAAGCAGCGTATCCGGTGTATGACACCCTTTAGTTATAGCCTCAAGCAGGTTGTACACCAGAAGCGCCGCTCGGTGACAAGCAGCGTCGCGCCACGCAGCGGCATGCATTTCTGAATTCTAAACATAAGTTTCTATCAGGTGACCCACACCGGCGCCGCAAGTGTGCGATACTTTTAACTGTCATGTGCGCGCCGTGTTGCGACGCATCTGGTGTGTGATGCCCTTCAGTCAAAGTTAATTCAGTGTGCTTGGTTATTAGTCTACAAGCTACAAGCTAGGAGCTTTAAACTAGCACACAGTTGGCTGTAAAACTATACAAAGACACAAATGATTTTGTATTCTCTGCTTGATCTGTGTCAGAGTCATACATGTACAGCTGAATGCTGGTCCTCTCACTCATGTTGTTTCTCTCTGTTTGCCTTTCTGTTGCCATCATAGGTTGCCATACATGAAAAGGGGAGCTCTTGGCTCTGCCCCCTTGTTAAGTTGGGCGGGAAGTCGAAACTAATTTTCATGTGAAGCAACACCCCCCTAAAACAACGAGCTGTGTACACGCCCCAAAAATGGCACTTTTTAACACATAATAAAAAAAATCTGAATTGTGTTTTGAACTGAACCTAAACTGGCACACTCAGAACCATAATATTAATATTACATCTTAAAAAAGGGGTAAAATAGGTGCCCTTTAAAGCCTTTATGGCTGTTCATTATATGGTCATTACAATATTTGGTGGTGAAACAATATTCATGAGCTGTCAATCACTACAAACACTGAAGTAAATAACACATGTCTGTGATATTCTATGATGTATATTTTCCTTTAGATATACACCAAACAAATTATACAGCACACTTGACCACTGTTGACCTTTTATTCTTAACAGCGATTGGAATTCTTTTGGCTGGAGTCTTACTTCCATAGATTTTTAGACATTAAAAATGAGCTTGTTAAGCTTCTTGATGTTGCAAACTGATATTTTCTTATTATATTATTCTACTTTTCATGTATAGTCATGAACAGACTTGTTTGTAGAGCAAGAAGTTTGATCATTTTCTGCTCAGTTTTTTCCACAGGAAACTGAATCAGAAGTTTTCAAACAAGCAATCCTCAATACAGAATAAGGTCAAATAAGACAGTTGAGTTAATAAAATAGCATGATTTGTAACCTCTTGAGCCACTGTTATTAGTAAAATGGATACTTTTGCATTGCAAAAGATTTACTTGTGGATGAAATAGTCTATTGAAAAACAACAGACTCAGCTGTTGTCTCATGCGTGTTGTTCATTCTGATTAATTGGCTAATGCATTGAAAAAGATGTGTTCAAAATATATCAGTGTGGATTTTAATGAGAGAATTAATTCATTTTGAAAATAATGTTGTTGTTAAAGATCCCTTATTAAGATGCAAAGTCAGCAATGTGTCACACATTGTTATAAAATATTAAAAATATATGAAAGTGGGTCATTTTCATGCAGTTGACAAAATGGGTTGGATCCAAATTGCAGCTTTCATTAGAGTTGTCAAGAAAGCAGTGGTCAGTGTAGAAAACACTGCAGAATAAAACATTGCAGTATAAAAATGCTAAATCGTTCTCCACCAGTGGTGGTGCATATAGATTAGTAATGATCACCTGTGAGGAATGTAGTATTGTGAACTGCTCAGGTGTCGATTTACGTTTCAAATGCAACCAAATAATCTACATATTTGATTACAGTAAGTAAATTGAAGTACAAGTATACTGATTTAAACCTTTATAAAAGCCTATAAAAAGTTTAAATGCTTAATAACTGCAAATAAGCAATGTTCTAAACAAGCCTATGCTCTTAAATCTGCATATTACTTTCCTTAAAAATCAACTGACACATTTAGCTACTTTTTAAGTGACTTTAGATTGTAATGCATTACAGGAGCATAGTTGATCCCAGTAAAAGTGTTGTGGTAAAATGAGCAGCAAGCCCCAGCAAGTGTCCCTCGAAAACCAACAAGGGTGAGCATGCTCTTTAACTGTTCCATTAATCCATATATAAAAATGTTAAGGAGTACGTCTTGTAAATTGGTCGCGTTAGAAATGTCCGAAAAATCTTAAATGTGGTTCTCGAGGCGGCACTTACCTTGCTGCAGACAGACTAATAATAGGATCTGTTTTGTGGCTGAGTCTTCTGTAATGATTGACAACAATTGGCTCCAAGTTACAATTTTTATTTGAGGTCAAGGTCAACTTTATTTAAATAGCACCTTAAAACAACATTAATGTTGACCAAAGTGTTTCACAAACATGGCAACAATAATAAACAATTTGAAAGACAGAACAATATAAAGGGAAGGTTCAAACAGGGACAGAGGGTTGCATGTTGATAATTCAAAGAGAGCAGTCAAAAAAAACAGGAGAAAGTTGTGGCATGCAGCTAACCAAACATAAACATATAAACAAACAATAGTTAAAACATGGCAAGACAATATGGGAAACATAGGCCAAGTAATCAGTCCTGATTAGCTTCAGCTGTGTGTGTAATCAAGAGGTGACCTGAAACTGAAGGCATGATAGGATATTAGTTTGTGTGAATGACGTTGTTCTCCAGCAAGCCTACATCGCCGGAGATCACAACACACATTTTTCATAATCAGAAGATTAACAATTTAAAGGCACAGTATCTACTGTAATCTTTACCACTAGAAGGAGTGTATTAGTGCAAAACGTCCTGCTGACACTAACCAATCAGAGTGTGCAGTTAACTCTGCATCATCAGAGTGGGTGAAGCAAACAACTAGTTGAGAGTGACGGTGCACACGGAAGACAACGTGACTGCTATCTAACTAACTCAGCAAAAGTTATATCATTATCATAGTTATATCATATCAAAAAATATATCATTTATGTGCACATTGTGACGATGCTCATGTATATGTGGTGATCATTCACATTGCACATGTCCAGGCAATTAAGCTGCTGTTATGCAGCATTCATGTGCTTGTGGACATTCAGAGAATTGCGCTCATATTATCTGTTGGGATGTTATTGTTATACTTAAATTGTGTGCTGTTCAGTTGTTAATGTTTATTGTAGAACATCTGTAATCATTATTGTATATTGTTTATTTGTTTCAGAAACCAAACATATGTTCTCTTTGTATACCAAGTCCTTCAGTAAATCAAAATCACGACCAAATATCCTATCTTCAATTAAGACTATCTCACTCAGTTCTGACCGACTGTCTATTGTGTTTCACACTCCAAACAATACATCCACGAACCCCTCCATTTCAACTGGTCCTTCGAGCTGGATAGTGAATCACAGTAGAGAGATGATGTCCAATTCTGAGCCAGATCCTATTGTTGTTCGACTTAGGTGACAAAAAAGATAGCCTGCACATTTAGAAGATTACGAAGTTCAGGGATCAGACTTTGTGAAAGCTCCAGTATCTAATTGCCTTATGGCTCGTTTTTACTGATTGGTACAGTACGGTGACGAGTCTGCATACAGACAGAAGGTGGAGCGACTGCTTTATGGTGCAGATACAACAAACTAGAACTGAACATGCTCAAAACAGTGGAGATGATAGTGGACTTTAGGAGAAACCCCTATGCAGTACCCCCACTCACCATCATGAACAGCACTGTGGTGACAGTAGAGTCATTCAGGTTCCTGGGCACCACCATCTCTCAGGACATTCACATAGACTCTATTGTGAAGAAAGCCCAGCAGAGACTGTACTTCCTTCGTCAGCTGAGGAAGTTACAACCTTTCACATGAGCTGCTCGTACAGTTCTACTCAGCTGTCATCCAATCCATCCTCTGCACTTTAATCACTGTCTGGTTCAGCTCAGCTGCCAAAACTAACCTAACTTCAAGAACTGTACTCTTCCAGAGTGAGTAAAAGGGCTCGCAAAATCACTCTGGACACCTCGCACCCAACACACTACCTGTTCAAACTGCTACCGTCTGGTCGGTGCTACAGAGCACAAAAACAGCCAGACACAGAAAAAGTTTCTTTCCTCAGGCCATCTATCTCATGAACAGTTAAATATTCTCCTACTGTACAATAAATGTGCAATACTTTCTCATTTGCACTTGCACACAGCACCTTATAACAATATACAATGCAATATTTTCTCCATTCGCATAGGTACACAGCACCTTACAACCTGTATATTTACAACAAAACTGTACATAAAATTCAGCATCCAGATATTTTTGACTTGCATCTCTGTTTAATGTTAAATGTTTATCGCCTTTTTTTCATATTTAATTTAGTTTTGTCACTTGTCATACTGGAAGCTTCTGTAGCCAAAACAAATTTCTTGTGTGTGTGAAGCACACTTGGCAATAAAACCGATTCTGATTCTGATTCAGTAGCTTTATTGTACCAGAGATCCTGTCAGCACTTCAAGGGTTCAAAGTGGAGAATGCTACATTGAGACAGGAGATCCAGCAGCATAGGACCAGCATTCAGACACCAGTTCCAGCTCCTTGCACTCACTTGCCACCATCAGTCATTAGTTGTAGAAGCTCCACAGTGCATAGTTGTGTAGTTCCTCCTCCCTAGGCAGCCTGTTAGGAGCAGCTGACAAGGCAGATAGGAGACATGATTTTATCTCCTAGGATGTCACAGTGTACTCTCTCAGAGGTCATATGCATACTTAGCTCAGCCTAAAGGAACAGGACACTATGACAATGTGTCACTTGGTCCCAGATACAGTTATCTTCAAATAAAAAGAGAATTCAGTCCGACCTCATGCCCAGAGGTGGTGCCTAGAATGGAGAGGCTGCACACTTTAGCAGATTTATTAGGACCCTAAGCCTACTATTCCCATAGTGTGAACGTTTCAAGTATCAGTTTCTGACAGATCATTTGTAGCTTGAAGAGGCTCTCCTAGTGGCAGACTCCTACTCTAACTCAGTGAGACCATATACAAACATGATGACATGTCCAAAGCAGTTATGTATGCCCCACCCTTACTTTTCAACTTGAGAGAAGGTCATCATGAACACAAGCCTTCAGGCAGATCTACGAATATCCTGCTAGATGCTGGAAAGTCCACTGCCCCACTGAATGCCAAATGCCTGCTTCAGAGTCTATGCCCAGCTCTATTAAGTAGAGAAGTCACATGCCTACTGTCCTTATTGTGACAACTCTAGTCACTTCCTCAATGAGTGTCTTAATTTCAAGGAGCTAACTAAAGAACAGAAGGAGGCATGGATTTGTAGGAAAAATAGGTGCTAGCAGTATAGCCGCAATCATCATGCATCCAGATATACATTAAAGGGTCTCTGCAAGACCTGCAACAGGAAACAACTGCTTTTATTGCATGATCTGAATGAGAGAGTTGTCAGTACTAGTGATGAGACTGAACCCAAGAAAAACTCATGCCTTGGGAGTACCACAAAAGACACCTTATAGGGCTCGAAATTAGTCTTTTTTCTTGGTAGCACCGGTGCTCCTAACTTCAAAAATTTAGGTGCACCAGACAACATTTAGTCGCAGCCACCAAAAGTTATGAGCACCGTTACATGTTTTATATTAACAGATTCTATTTTATATTAACACTCTAATCACAACTAACAAATTAACAAAAATTGGCATGCGCTAACCGGCCCTGTACGCACTGCTTGACGTGAATGAGATGAACTAAATTAACAATAATAACTGTGATGTTCTCACGGGTAGTGTCTGATATTGCACAGATGATATTGACATCTAACTTATTATTTGCATAGGTCATCTTAATAGCAATGGCGGTCTTTTCATGAGCTGCAACATTAGTTTCATCTCAATGAATGCATGCTCTTTAACGATGGTGAACGCAGTGTCAGTTGCACGACTGACAACGTTGCGATGATTAAATAATGCTAGAACATCTCGTGCTTAAAATGTGTAGAATCAGTGGCAAACACTGTTACCTGAAAACTCTGTCCCACCAGCTTTACGGTGAATGCTTTAATCATTTTTACAGCAGACTTTAAACACTGAAAGTCTTTTATCCACTCTTTAAAAAGTGTATGGAATGCTGGAATGACATTCATTACATGATCACTAATCAGATCTACGATTATTTGTAACTTAGGTGATTTCTAAAACTAAAAATCTGTTAGTGTTGCTTTTATTCTCTCGGATCCAAACCTTTACATTTTCGCGGCTGTAGCTCCCTGTCATTGGCACTGAGTGATTGACAGCTGATATTAACCAATCCATTCCCGATCTGTGCTAGCGTAGTGGGCCAATAAGAGCCTGAAGGCGGGGCAAGCATTGCGTGCTTTGTTTACTTCAACAAGTTGACATGTCAACTGTTTGAAACCCTTTCTGAGCGGTGCGTTTGGTGTTTTTAGGTGCAAAGATGCTTAATGCGTGAATGCCTCCTAATTCCGCGCATGTGGTGAACATTTTGCTTTGAAAACTGGTCGCACAACATACATTTTATGCAGTCGCACAAATGCTCCCAAATATATTTTGAGGTCGCATAGATAAAATTTCAGCGCATATGCGACCAAAACGGTCGCAATTTCGAGCCCTGCCTTATATACAGACGGTTCAATTGGCAGTCTCCGAGTGCTTTTGAAAGTGAGCAAAGTGAACACTGCAAACAGGGATATTTTCTGTGTTGGATGATAAGTCAGAAAGGACCATTCTACTGCATTCTGCAGTTCAGCAATTAAACTCAAGGGCCAGCCAGAGGACCTCATACTGCGCACTGTGAGACAAGATCAACAGGTGCTTCATGGGGCAGACAAGGCAGACATCAATCTGTTGCAAGAGAAGATTGTGAGAGTTAAAGCAGATGTGGTATGCCACGCCACTCCTTCAAATGCAGAATATGTCTTGATTCAAGAAAGCAAGTTATGTGGCTAAGCTGGAACCAAAAGAAGTGAATGGCTCCAAAGAGTCTTGGAACATCACCCACCATTTGGTGCAGCAAAATAATAAGAACAGAGTCGTCTACAACTGCTCCTTTTACTTGAAGGCCACAGCCTTGTGAGTTTCTCCTAGCAGGCCCCACGCTAAGTCCATCACTGCTGGCAGTGCTGCTTCATTTCTAAGAGCACTTTGTTGCCATAAGTAGTGACAATCGCGCAATGTTTCACCAAGTCAGGCTGCTCCCTGATGACATGCCCTGGCTCTGATTCTTGTGGCAAGACTTGAAGCATGATCTTTCCCCCGTGAAGTGTACCAGTGGCAGGTACTCTCCTTTGGCACCACGAGCAGTCCCCGCTGTGCCACATATGCCCTGCAGACATCAGGGAGATGAATTTGGAGGGGGAAAAGAGAAATCGTTCTATGTTGACAATTGCCTTCACAGTCTTCAATCTCCGAAAGAGGCTAAAGACCTAGTTGACAGACCTTGTACCCTCCTAGCCAGTGGGGGTTTTGAGCTTTGACAATGGGCTAGCACTTGTCTGCCGGTGATTACTCACCTCCCATCTGAATCTAGATCTAGTACCTGTGAACTGTGGCTCAGCCAAGACCAACAAGACATGTGCAGAGCAAACAACTAGTAGTGCACATGGGAGATAATATCAGATATCATCCCTGCTATCTAACTCACTCAGCAAAGGGTCAAAACCGTCAATTGTGGTATACTGTGTTACAGTGTGCGTTCATTAAAGTGACCACTGTTTATATAGCTATTATTGCTGATGATCAGCTGTAATTCTTCATAAAATTCATAACAAACAAATGTATATGTAAATTGTATAAAAATATAGGCTCATTAACGCAGTCGGTTTATTTTAATCCATGTTAATCAATGTTTTGTGACATCTAGGAATGCTCAATTTGGTTAATTCATATCCAAACAGGGTGGATTGTGTCTCATATACTGTAAACGTCCACTTCTGTTTCTGACACCACTTTCATATCACACCTCAAAGTGGCCAAAGCAGAACCGAACAGAAGCAGAACAAACTGTTGTTGCCCAGGGATTTTGCTGAATTGTTATTATTATTATTACTTTTATTATAATTAACCTACAGTAGATGAAGAGAAGATAATAAAATATTAACAATATTTTAGATAGTGGAACATTCCAGCAAACCAGGCAGGCAGGAGAGTAGTGGTAGTGTAGTTCTAATTAAATTAAACTGACTCAGGTCAGTTCAGTTCAGTTCAGTTTATTTCAGTACAGTGTAATACAAATGTCACCAAACATATATACAATTATTCATTACAAAAAATTATTTAATTAAACATTTACTATAAAGGTTATTAATGAATAATAATTTTCTTATTTTTATGTTTATTTTATGTATTTTATTTATATTTAGCTTGTTAATAGATTAAATGTGTGAATAAAGAATGCTGTTACATTTCTGTTTTTTTCCAGAGCTCAGATCTGAGTCATTGACTCTACCAGCTGCTGTTGATTATCAGGTCCATCATTATGAATCATCTCATTATCAGTGTGAATGACATTGCACACATTCCATGACTGTAATACTGTAACATATGTGCTTATATTTCATAGCTGTGAACACACCATTCTGTGAGTTCCAACATGAGTGGTTAATTATTACATTGACTATGTAACTCATAACAAAATACAGCTGGCACTTGATGTCTCTTCTCTCAGTTATGTAAGCACAAAAAATGTTACAATTTAAGTTATAGTTAATTGGTTGGTTTTGTTACACACAATTGTTGCAATAGAAGTATAAATGTTAATATTTTCAGTTCATAGATGGCTAGAAAAAACTGTCAAATTAGCTTTTTTAGAAGAAATATGAAAAAGGGGGACTGAATGAGAACAAATGGTTCCATAGGTAACCTGGTTCTGTGTATAAAGTCAACATACCTAGTGTGAGCTGTCGAAAGAGAGTTTATCAAAATTAACAATGCCGCACTTGCAATCACAGTCTATAAATACAGACTGTGATGGTGACATTTGTATTATACTGTACTGAAATAAACTGAACTGAACTGACCTGAGTCAGTTTAATTTAATTAGAACTACACTACCACTACTTATAAATAAATTACCTTGGAAAGCCAACTAGCAACAAGAGCTACCCAAGTGATCACTCCATGTGGCATGTTGACTTAATTCACATATTATGTAACCCTTCATTTTGTTTAATCTCTGTCAACACAACACAGTATACTGTGGGTCAACTGTGTACCAGATTCAGGTAGGATCACAAAAAAAAAGCAATAACACTAATTCAGTCTTCCCTACATAACTAAATATGTGGGTTTTATTTCCTTGATTTGCTTACATTCAATTATTCTGGACAATTTATTATTCCTAAAAAAAACATTTTCACTGATGTGGGTAGATCTTTTTTCTTCATATCTGGCACCATCAAGTTCTGGTACAACCTTCCTAGTGGATGGCAGACACACTTCTTCGATTTAAATCTAGATTAAGGAAACATCTTTTTGCACACATAAAACAGAAATTCATAAGTTTTATATCCAAATCCTTTAAAACAGGGGTCTCAAACTTAATTTACCTGGGGGTCGCTGGAGGCAGAGCCTGGGTGAGGCTGGGCCGTATCAGTTTTTTCACAAGAAATTAATCATACTATTATTTATTAATTTCTAATTTGTTTATTTACTTTATTTTGTGTTTAAAAAACAAAAATAAAGAGATTTGAGAAGATTGGATTGGATTTCACAAACCAATTAAAAATTTATAAGAAAATAAATCAATTAGTAATAAATAATAATAATAATAATAATAATAGTAATCATAATAATAATAATAATTAGATGTACTGTTATCCGCTGTGCTGTTGTTACAGAAAAAGAAGCAACACTGTGTTGTTGACATTTGTTTTGCCTACTTTTACATCATACATATATGTAATGTTCATTGTGTGAGGCAAAGAAAGTACATTGCAAGTAGCGTGATGCAAATGACCCACAAATAACAGTGTGACCCTATAATTGGTCTGGGTTACAGGGGACTCTTATTGCCGATGAACAGGTGTCGATATCTGACAGCAGATAACTACATTAGGCGGCACTGAGTTCCTTACTTTTTGTTTATCTCGTTGTGTACACGTCACTTTGATTTCATTTGTCAGAGAGAGAGAGAGAGAGAGAGAGAGAGATCTCACATTAACTCTCTAAGTGCCATTTCAGTTCACTTCCAAGTGAAAAATAGTAAATTAATCACTCACTCTGTCTAATCTTCAAGAAGAGCTCACAGTAGCTCTTCTGTCATGTTCTGTAGCTGACTTGACTTTCGTTGCTTCTGTCTCCGCTATCCTGATGCAGAGACACAGTTCCAGCTTCTCGAGATCTCATTTAATTAGGCTCATTATCAGATTTACTTGTGGTTTTAAAGAAATGAAAATGAGTTTGCCTCTTTGCAATTTTGAAACAATAACCACCAACCAATGTGAGTGATTGTAAGAAGAAAGATGATTGGCTGAAAATATTGTTAACTTGCTCATAGTGACTACCGTCGTGCATACTCGAACACACAGTCCACGCAACCTTTGCATGCACTCTCTCTCTCTCTCTCTCTCTCTCTCTCTCTCTCTCTC
>CAIGQZ010000320.1:19193477-19205027 GCA_903798205.1 Danio tinwini | reverse complement strand
CACACACACACACACACACACACACACACACACACACACATATGTATTCACAGCACACAAGTTCATGTCGAATTAATTAAAATAAATACCGAAAAGCAAACCACAAAAATATGACATTTTCAGAAACAGCTCAAATTAAGCACTGATTTATGTATATTTATTATATAATGTCTGCTGGGCAGCAACTTCAAAAATTTGTTTTGAAGTGTTGTGAATGAAGCGTGCTGGGATGGATGTCCACGTGTGCCGAATAGAAACGCAGCAGGCAAATGTTTCTCTGCAAATGGCAAATGTTTCTCTGCCTGCAAAAAGGCCAGCCTATGTCTCGCCCCTGAGAGCCATATACCCCACCGTGATTGGTAGGTTTGTTCAGCTCCACACACAACACTGTAAAATTCTATACATATCAAACTTGCGGGCCACACTGAAATTAAACTTTCAAATTAAGGCGGGGCCCACAAACTATAGTCCAGCGGACCGTGAGTTTGAGACCCCTGCTTTAAAAGAATGTTATGCTGCATTAATTAGGACAACCAGATCTGGGAACACTTCCTAAAAGACATGGTAATTTTGAATGGCTGTCCCTCCTTATCTTGAGATTCACCTAATCTCGGAGCCAGCCTCTATCTAGAGAAGTTGGTTGTAGCTCCCTAGTACAAACACAACACATCCTTACATGGTCAGCAGATATCAATGGGTCAAAAGTGCAATGCTTGATTCCTGCAAATATTTCATTGACAGATGAGTTGAGAAGAGAACACCCACTCACTAATCTACTTGGGTGTGCACCTTGTTCACAATGGTTGATTTTTATTCACAAGCTCTCCAACATCTTTTGTACTGGTGCTCTATCTCTTTTCTGTTTGGTCAAAGGAGAACTGGTCCACTGAATGACTTTGGTTTCTCCCAAGGTTTGCTCTCCACCTTTGTAAATTGCAACTGGCTTGCTTTATTTTATTTTAAAAAATTTTATTTTCCTGGATTCTTTTTGGATTGCCTGTATAATTTTTTTTTTCAATGACAAATGTTATTTTAATGGCAAATGTTGCATAAAAAAGTTGAGAGCACATTCATTTAATACAAATGTGCAAATCTCATTGCTCTTTGCTCTTTGCTAAAACTTCACACATGCTCAGTGAGATGATGCGGACTCACAATTTATTCCTTTTGCTCTCCAGAGATCCTCCTGTTAAACTGTTATCCCAAGAATGTTGATAATTCATAAATTGCTACACTATTTTTAGCAATAACCAAAATACAAAAAAATAGGCCTACATATTAATTTTTCAATCTAATAAACCATAGCAATTTGACTGTAGGTTATATGATGACATATTTAATATTTGTTTTGTAACAAACACTTAAAAGACACAGAGATTAGATGTTGGCCATGAAGAATACATTTTATTTTAAAAACATCTGTTAAACATGCAGAAGGTGCACCTTACTAAACAAATAAAACCTAACAAAAATGTAGCTGTAATAGAAAAAAAGGAAAAAAAAACTTTAGTAGGTGTTATAGCCTACTGTACTTTTCACTCCCATATTATAATGGCAACTACAAAAAAGTGAATTAGTCTCTGCTTTCTTTCTCATTGTTCATGAGATTTTAGAAGGCATTTGCCTTGCCATCTTGTTCCTTTTGAAGATAAACTATTCAACAGGGCCCCTGTTGGCATGTACTACAGGCGTCTATTGGCATGTACTACAGTGTTTTCTACAATAGTAAATTACTTCAAATCTGTTCTAGTAATACTATAATTATTACTGTATAGGGTATATTATAGTGTAATATATCACACTTTATTATAATATAATTTAGATTATATTTTATAAATTCTATATATTTAATATTACAGTATGCTGGAGCATTTGTTAACAAAGAGTTGTAAATAATATAATATAAACAGTAGGCTACACCTAATACATCAAGTGCACGATTATTTTGGAATTTATCTTATAGTTTTAGTATTTTGGTTATTGTTAATAAATAGTGTACTAATATATAAAGCATATCAACATTCTTGGAAGAACTAATTTAACAGGAGGGAGGATCTCTGGTGACAAAATGCACGAAATAAAGAGGTAATCAAGGTACAAACTGTGAGTCTGCATCATCTCACTGAGCAAGAGCAGCGTTCGAGCAACGTTTATTTGAGAGCGCACATGCGTGAAGTTTTGTGCGCAAGCAGCATATATTTGATGATCCATGCACCTTAACCCCTTCACTGTACCTTTCTGGATCTGCAAATAAATCACCCTCCGGGGCTTTTGTGTTACAACTTGTCAGTCTTGAGTTGTGATTATTCCTTTTCTCTTGAAATAACAATAGCTTGGACTAAAGGTTGTGTAGCATGATCTGTTAGTAAGGGTCTTATTTTTCTGATGTTGAAGAGTGTAAACCTGGATGATTAAGCTGTGTTAGCAATGTGATCATCCAGGATCACCCCAAGATACCTTGCTGAACTAAATGGGATAATAGTGGAGGATACCAACTGAATTGAGAAAGCATGTTGAATGTGTGGTGTTGCAGGGAAGATGAGAAGTTCAGTTTTGCCAGGTTAAGCAGTAGGTGATGGTCTTTCATGAGATATCCTTGCAGCTACTGTGGGGTCATCCAGATGAAATGAAATTAGAGCTGTGTGTCATCGGCATAGCAATGATAAGAGAAACCATGTGATTGGATGATGGGTCCCAGTTATGTGGGGTAAATAGAAAATAGTAGAGGACCTAGAACAGATCCCTGAGGTTTTGGACACCTCTCCTCTTCAGGCAACTCTGAATGGTGAGGTAAGACTTCGTCCAGCAAAGCTGGGTTCCAGTCATTTTCATTGAAGGGAGACAGTAGAATCTGATGAGTCACTCTCTCAAAAGCAGCATGCAGGTCCAGTAAAAGCAGAATGGATTATGTAGAATCTGCTTTGGCAATCTGAAGGGCTTCAGTGACTGAAAGTAGTGCAGTCTCAGCGGGACGTCCACATTTGAAGGAAAAATTTGGAAATTTGGTTAAAAACTTATTCCAGTGTTTTGCCAATGAAAAAGAGAGACTGGTCTGTAATTTTCAACCAATGAGGTGTCAAGTGATGTTTTTTTGAGCAGCGGGATTACCTGGACTTGCTCAAAAGTAGTTGGAAATGTGCCAGTGTGAAGTGAAGTGTTAATGATGTGTGTTAGGACATGTGAGCAGCATGTGGAGGAATTTTTGCAACTAGCTCAAAGATGCAGTAAGGACAAAGAATGCTTAATGTATTTTTTTTTTCCAAGGAGGATTGTCAAAATCACTTTGTGCTGTTATGCCAATGCACAACCCAGTCTGGACTCTTTATTAATTTATTGAATTTGCTATTTTACTTTCGGGCTGTCTCTTCACTGTGACCTTTCTGGTGGAGAAAAACCCTACATTTTTTGAGGAGGAAAATGAACAGCAAGACCAGCTGGTGATGAAGCTTGCTGTTCAGCCTGCTATAACAAAGACAATGGCATCACTAAAACATTCCTATGCTCAACGTTTAAGTCCACAGCCAGATCTATCAGATTTTCCGTCACAGCCAGAGCTCCCAGAATCTCTGTCACAATCAGAGCTGCCAGATTCTCTGTCACAGCCAAAACTGCTAGATTCTCCGTCACAGCCTGAACTGCTAGATTCTCTGTCACAGCTGGAGCTGCCAGATTCTCTGTTACAGCCAGAGCTCTTAGAATCTCTGTCACAGTCAGAGCTGCTAGATTCTCCATCACAGCCAGAACTGCCAGATTCTCCATCACAACTACACTGTAAAAAATGTTTTTCTTACTTGGATTTTTTTTGTCTTGTTTCTAGTCCAAATATCTTAAAATTTGTAGATCAAGATGAATTTTCTAGACAAGCAAAACATATTGTCTTGTTTTAAAAAATCATAAGCCAAATTGAAGTGAGTTTTTCCTTAATACAAGCAAAATAATCTGCCAATGGGGTAAGCAAAATAATCTTATGTCAAAAGGAAAAACAAGATTATTTTGCTTACCCCATTGGCAGATTATTTTGCTTATTTTAAAGGGTCACGAAACACCAAAACACATTTTTTGAGCTGTTGACAGTCATATATGTGTCCCACGCTGCTATAAACACTATTAGGACATATATATACTGCACAAAAAAGTGAAAATTTGTTGTTTTTGCATTATTTTGAGCAAATTCGCTCTTTCGGTTTGAAACAAATTTTTGAAGCTGCGTCACAGCCATGAGATACTTGCGTGTAAATCCAGCATGGAGATTGGCTGACTGTACCTGGCAGTACATCATGACGTCTCTGAGGGTGCGGCATTAATTCATGAGAAAGACTTTGTTCAAACCAATCAGTGCGCTCTATTGTGTATGAACTTCATTAATATGCACGATAGCTTCGAAGACTGTTTGACCTGTTACAGTGTTCAGACGACAGAGAGATGCCACGCTGTGTTGCCAAAACAAGTGAAAGACAAGAAATTTGGAGACACCGGTCACCGGTATTGCATTTATCAGTGCGCTGTGTTTATTAATGTGCTGCAACGAAGGTTTTGTTTTCATTTTCCCGCTGTGAGAGCGCTGCTGGGCTCATGTGGATTACAGTGCACGCGACACGTGACAGAAATGAGTTTGTAAGGAACATTTTTACCCAAGACCTTTTTGCATCTGGAAATGGTGAAATCCGGATTTGCTGCTCGTCTTCTTTTAAAAAAGACACAGTTCCAGAGTGACTGTCCTGTCTCTACAGATTTGGTAAGTGTGCGATCAGTTCTTTGTTCATTCAGATGGCAAAGTTAGTTCGTATTGTCAGCAGTGCTCTTTCAGTTTTTAAAGACATACTATAGTCAAAACGATTTAGTTACTAAGTTTACGGTATGTTAATATCACTGCAATAGTATAGTACAATATTATAGACTAAAAGATCCGCTGCAAATGCTGCTCTCAGAATGTAAACATGATCAAACTATTCCAGCCGTGCAGGATTTTCGCCGCATTTTGGACAGGATAGTCTATACACACACGGCTTTCTGACGCTACCTACCGAGTCATCTAAGTTACCGAGAGATGAGGAGGATTTGTTTTCTCCCATTTGCCGTGCAGTAACAAACATTGGATTAGCAGTTCTTCGCATACAATATGTCGTTTGTCACAGGCAACATGCAGGAAATGTTCCTTAATAAAAAGTGAAAGTGCCAAACTGCAGTTAAAGTCGACAAACTAATAATTTGGCAAGTAATTTGTTTACTAATGTCCATGTAAACACAGTCACTGTCTTTCTCCTCTGCGTCTGTGTTTGTTTTGCCTCGTGTGTGCTCAAACGGAAACTCCCATATTTGCAAATCCTTCCCTCTTTCCCTCCCCCGACACTCCCCCCAAAACGGAGCTGGGCACACCCACTTTTTCTGACTTTTTCCAAACTAGAGGTGTGAAAACAGGCTGCTGAGACAGGGGGTTTCATGGCCCTTTAAGGAAAAAAACTTTATGTTGGCATATTATTTCTGAAAACAAGACAATATGTTTTGCTTGCCAAGAAAATGTTTCTTGATATAAGAATTGTTAGATATTTGGACTAGAAACAAGACAAAAAAATCTAAGTAAGAAAAACATTTTTTGCAGTGTAGTGCTGCCATAGCAATGTGAAACCCCAGTGACTTTTCAGGGTGCTAAAGCCATGTGACTTCCCAGTGCTGCAAGAGCCCTCACCTGAGTCCCACGAAAGGCCGTAGCCTCCACCTGGGTCCCATGAAAGACCAAAGCCACCACTCGAGGTTCACAAAGGGCTGCCAGAGCAGTGTGAACCCCCAGTGCTGCCAGAGCCCTGTGACTTCCCAGTGCTGCCAGAGCCCTCACCTGAGTCCCACGAAAAGCCAGGGCCACCACCTGAGTCCCACGAAGACCGGAGTCGCCACCCAAGTTTCATGAAGAGCTTCCATAGCAGTGTGAATTGCAATAGCAGATCTCTCCATTTGGGCAGCAGTTGGCCTCTGCAGCATCCTCCACATTCAGGACTGGCATGCTTTCTCAACGTACTGTCATAATTTAAAATTCCTAGAACTTAACTAGGTGTATATTTTACGACTTCCCAAAAAATATAAATAAGCCTTTAAGTGCTTCACAGGTAAGTAAGGTAAGTTAGGGCCAGGGTACACTTTGGAGGGCTGCATCTCTGGTGTGCTCATACTGGAGCCTATAGCAAACCTCTCACCAGCAACATGGTTAGGTTCAATCACTGTGGCATTTTCCATACATTTCCTCATAGTGAAAGTTTTTCCACATAGCATTGAAGTTCCCCTCCCGCTGTGGAACAAAACAGTTACTATGTAACCCTCGTTCTCCGAGGGAGGAACAGAAATGCTATGTTCCTTCGCCACATTGATTGTGCCTAAGCTGACAGCTGTAGTTTGGCTCTTAAGCTAAAAATGGTACTTAGCGTCATGTAGCTGGCATCTTTATTCACAGCTGATTGTGATTGCTGCTAGCTGCATACGCTGATGCCACCAATTCATTGACCTTTCATTGGCCTGTTTTATTACTCTTTCAGATGATTGGCTTTCTGGTGAAATCCCCCATAGTGGAAGTTTTCCCACATAGTATTTCTATTCCTTCCTCCAGAAAGGAGGATTACGTAGTAACCGTTTTGTTTTCTATGGGATGGAAAGACTCCTAAGATCCGGAAGGAGTTCTTTGAGAAAAATTAGGAAGGTTAAGGTCTTCCTAATTTTTTTAGCATATTATTGGGCGGCTAATGTTTATAAGTTTATTGGATGTGCACACAAGGTCGTAATGACTGGTGCAAAACAGAATCTAGATCATTCACAGCAACCTCTGTACAAGGCCTGGTGACATCTAGTTTACCTGTTAAAACCACACAACACATAAAAATCCAATTGTTTACTGTGCTGTTAAAAAATGGTCTCAGTTACGTCAGCATATCAAGTTAAGACAAGCCCTTTTGCTTTAGAGCCTCATATACAATTATCATACATTCCACTCAGCCACACTAGACCATGGGTTTAAACATTGGCAAGATAAAGGCATTGGGCAGTTTGGAAACGTTTATATTGATGGTATTTTTGCAAGTTTTAATGATCTGCGTTACAGTTTTAATCTGAATCATTCAGACCCTTTCCGTTACTTTCAGATATGTCATTTCTTGAGTGCGCAAAGCCCATCATTTTCTACCATTCCTTCAAAGTACTCTGTTGATTCTTGGTTTGAAACAGACTCTTATCTACAATGTTTTATTTCTAGAACATATACAGTAAAATTCTTATGTTTTTGAAAAATGTAGGTACAGACAAGATTAAAAGTAGGTGGGAAAAAGAACTGGGAGTAGTATATATTTTTTTGAGGAATCTTGGAGTAATGCCCTAAGCAGAGCGAACGGTAGCACTTCTTGTGCTTGACTAAGGCCCCGTTTTCACTAGTACGTTTTAGTTTTAAAACGGAGTTTTAGAATGAAAACGATCTGCGTCCACACTAGCGTTTCACCCAGCGTTTCTGAACAGCTTTCTGTCTACACTAAAACGGTGAAAACGCACATCATGTGATCACACACACACTCTCTGGCATGCACTGCAGCGTGCTTTAAGCGCATACCCATATGAGAGCTGTCCTTGTTGGACTGTTCATCAAGGATCTCTCGCTGGATCTAATCTCACTATATTTGTTAAACATGATATTTAATTAATCTTGTTGTCTATATCTAACTACACACTCCCTGACATTAGTCTTTTAAATCTATTATTTGTTCTCAGGTAACGTGCTTTGGCTGAGCGCAAAGATAAGTTAGGTTAATATCCTAATTAATGTAACCGCGGACACTGATTCTGCACATTGACTGATCGCTTGCTTTTATTTTCTTTAGTGTATAAACTTATTGTGCTTCATACTTTTATAATGGCCATTATTATTTATTAAAACTGATATTCGTTGTAAGAGTGGGTATGTTTTATATTTTCAATGAAAATGAAAGGAGGCAGTAATGTTATAGACTCCGTTTTGTTATAAATATGCATGAAGATGACACGCATATTATGAAGCCACCTGACGCCTCAACATTTCTGATGTCTGTTAATTTGCTAATAATATCAAAATGAAAATAGGCAGTTCCTCACATCATGTTTTTATTTTATTGTTAAGATTGTGAAACAGCGTAGCCAGGGTGATGTGAATGACTTTATAAAGTACACACTCGGGAGTTTGTTTTTCTTATCAATTTGCGAAGTCTGAACTTACAAGGAGAGGATGAAGACTGAACTGTGTGAAGTCTACTTAATATTGAGGGAAAAGCCCCAATCAGAGAGGCGAATGTCTGCAGCCCCACCTCCGTTTTCAGATGTCTCCATTTTCCCCCATCCACACTGAGATGGAGCAGAAATGTTTTAGAATGAAAACGGCCGCTCCAGCGTTTTCAAAACGCTCCGTTTTTCGGGGCTCGAAAACTCTGGCGTAGTATGGACGGATGGCGTAACCGTAGCAAAACTTATGCGTTTTAAAACTAAAACATATTAGTTTAAACAGGGCCTAAGTTTAATACAATTTTAAGTGTTAAATCGAATACATCTACATAAAAATGGATTATACTCAAACAAATATATCCTGCAAAAAACTATAAAAAATATGGAAAAGATGACATGAGAACATGCTCAGAACATCCTTATTGCCCTCCTCCCTCTCCCTTGATGATGTTGTTTTTTTAATTATAATCATTCAGGTGTGACTGGTAAACTGGTGAAGTGTCTTTCTCTCCTAAGAAGGTAATCCAAAGAAAAACATCTTTTGATAAACTTTATTTCACCCCAAACCAATGGGTAACCCTTTGTAGTTTAGTTAACTCTGAGAACAGAGACAGATGTTTGGGGGCAAGATATTCATGTCTGTTTTCTAAGATGTTATTGGGTATCTAAAGGTAAACTGGTGAATTGTTTTTCTCTCCTAAGGAAGGCAACCCACCATAAAGATTTTTTGATAAACTTATGTTAATGGGTATTTAAAGAGATTTGGAAAATCAATTAAAGGAAATTAAATTAAATTATTATTTGTACTTGTGTATATATGTTATGCTGATCAGTTGTGTTTTTGTAATCATTTTTGATTCATTTTGAGTAATCTTTTTACCTGCCTGGCAAAATAAACGTTAACCTTTTTGATTAATTCTGGAGTTTTCTGAATTCATTGTATCCAGTAGATTAAGTGGAGTCTGCGCTACCATTATGATGTGACATGATTAGCTTTGATTCTCGAGACGCATTTGACTGTATAGAGCAGTTTGGCATGACAGCATAAAGATTTCTTAATTATCTAATTACTGATATTAGCAATGACTAAATTAACTACTCTTTTAGGATGAGTAAGCAGGAGGCAACCAGACTATTTAAGTATTAGTGGACCCTGCACCCTCTAACTAACTTCAAAGTGTTGAGATAATGTCTGTGAGAAGAAACACAATCCCGGGACATGGCTCTCTAAGCGGTGTCTGGTCCCTAATGAATGTACAATTAAGGATATCGGGCACAAGAAAATATCAAAATGTAAATTACACCACAACTACTAATATGATAAGCTAAAAACATAAATGGTAAATTTAGAATAATCAAAATTGGAGTCAGATTAAATTACGCGTAAAGTCAGAAGAGAAATTGGAAATACATTTTAATGAATTAAAATAACTTTTTCCAGAAGCACCCGAAAAGGCATACATGCAGAATTCCTTCGACCACGTCACTGGATTCTTTCATTGGGATGGTGGGTGGAATCTTACGTCTAAGTAAAAACGTATAGTCTCTTTTAACTCTACTTTTGACAAGGGCTGTATAAGATGTCAAACAGGCGAAGCAGACTTGTCTCACATGTTTTGGATGTGCCCTAAGCTTACTCTTTACTGGTCAACCATTTTCGATATAATGTCTAAAGTGTGTGAAGTACAGCTTAAGCCATGTGCAGAATTTGCATTGTTCTGCATTCTATCTGAAAACTTACTCAAAGACAACAAAACATTATTACCTTTGCATATTTACTGGCTCACAGACAAATTTTATTGCACTGGAAATATTTAAATCTACCTAAAGCATCACAATGGCTTTGTAACATACGGTTCTGGACAACCGAGTGGGGATCCAAATGCAGCATCTTTATTTAAACAGAGAGTGGTCAGACAGGCAACGGTCAAACACAGATGCAAACAGAATCATCAAGGGCAATCCAAAAGAGTAGTCAAAAATAGGCAAGAGATCAGTTCAGGTGGCTAACGTCACAAATCAGTAAACAAAGCAAAGATCAAATACTGCAAGGGAAGTCAAGTGAAGGTAAGCGCTTCATAATGTATACAGGGTAGTACCAACAAGACTCAGCAATGTGTGTGTGCATGTGTGGTGTACATATAGTCCATGTAATGAGTCATTAAGCAGCTTCAGCTGTGCGTTTTTGCAATCAGTCGGGATCAGGAACTGGTGTGTGTGCGGTGCATGCTAGGATTTGTAATTCATTTGCTGGCAGATTTGTAGTTCTCCAGTAATCAGCAGTAGCTAGATCACTGCTGACTGTAACAGGTTTCAAGATCTGATGTTATATCTACACTTGGAAAAAGTTAAATATTCAAATAGAGGTTCTTGAAAATTCTTATATGTTTGGCAACCCTTATTATCATACTTCTCTGCTATAAATGTACTTCCTGGGAAATAATATGACTTGTATTTTGTATGTAACTGTAATTTCCCTTTTTTATTTTCTTTCTCTGTCCTGACTGTTGAAGTAAGTTTATAAAAATAAATATCTGTATAAACAGAATGGCATGGAATAGGTCAGTTATGCAAAGAGAACCATTCTACATGATACTGAAAAAGTGGCTGATTATGTTACAATATAACTGTACAATTCCTTGTGTGAGTCCAAGCTTAGACATTTGTTTCACATGCTGGAACATCAATCTAACAAATATTTGTAAACCATAAACTATCACTTGTCATTTTAAAGCAGTAGGGGGAAAAATACAAGTTGAGTGAAATGACTGAACTATGTTCACTTGCTTGAAGATGAAAGCTTTGAATACATTTTTTAAGCCTCAATTCTCAGAGTGTCCTCATCTAAGTATAAAACAGGTAAAAAAACTCATCAAGTGGCTTTCATTCAGAGTGAATCACTTAATTAATTTATAAATGAGACATTTTGAATGAATCTGAATAACTAATTCTCTGACAAAGACATTTGGCACCACCAATTGGACATTTTGGTTTCATTTTTATGTAGACTGTATTTTAAAAAAATATATATTTCGATATTTAGGATTTGGAAAAATCAGATCATTAAAATAAAAATAAATTTAAGGTTAAATATGACATCTAAGATGTGAATAAATGATATTTAAGAAAGGCAGCATTTCAGTGTTGATAAGGGGCTTTGGGCAAACATATCAATAACATTTTTATTAGAATACTATATGCTATGCTATATATTGTAACAAATAGCATCTTATATAATTTGATGAAGAAATGTGTGCATGCAAATATGTAGCTTACCACAGTTGTTAATATTATTATTATTATTATTATTATTATTATTATTATTAT
>CAIGQZ010000320.1:19183053-19193467 GCA_903798205.1 Danio tinwini | reverse complement strand
TATTATTATTATTATTATTATTATATTATTATTATTATTATTATTATTACATATATACATATCTTATTGTTGAGGCATATTGTAATGGTTAATAAGTGTCATATTAAAAAGAAATATTTGCAATCTTATCTAAAAATAAAATGACTATACAGTTGCTGTAATAACTGTAACATTGCTGAATAACAGGATTGTCAAAATACAACATCATTTAATAAAACAACAACCATATAATAATAAAAAAAGCAGTATAACAATAGAAACTTCAGTGTTATTCAGTGACGTTTAAACAATTTTTTTTAGATAAGTTTGCAAACTATTTATTTAATACAGTTTCATTTGTGTATCTTAAAATATTTTTTTATGAATCTCTCTGTCATTCTTTTTTTTTTCTTTTCGGAATATAGATGAGCCTTCAATTGTCATTATAAGGGATTTATAAATCCTCACTACACTCTCAGAAATAAAGGTACACAAGCTGTCACTGGGGTGGTACCTATTTAAAAGGTACAAATTTGTACTTAAAGGGTCTACATTGGTACATCAAAAGTATATATTAGTACCTAAAATTTTTAAGAGGAACATTTTTGTACTTTTTAGGTACTAATATGTACCCTTGAGGTATTAATGTGGACCTTTTAGGTACAAATTCGTACCTTTTGAAAAGGTACCACCCCAGTGATAGCTCGCGTACCTTTATTTCTGAGAGTGTAGAAGAGGTCACAAAACTGCATGAAGTTGTGTTAATAAAGCATTTATTAACATGCACAGTAACCATTACTATGGTACCATTACTATACTATGGTACACCTAAATAATAAGACGTATATTAATGTTGATTTGAATAATTTTTTAACCATTCTGTCAGTTTTGCCATGTAATGATTTCTTTTGACACTAGAGGCCCACATTGAGATCACTAAGGTTTTCAACAGTAATTAATTGTATTGTTTTCACATGTGTCTTGTTTAGCCTTGTGTATTTAAGCAAGCACATTCCTTTGTATCTTTGATTGTTTATTGCTGACTCTAGCAAGTGGTTGCTGTATATTTGCTCTAATTATAAAGAAGTATTATTTTCTGGAATTTTTTTATTTTTAAATTATTAGCTTGGAAATGTTTTTTCCTCTTCTGGATTAACTCCTTCACATTTTGTGCCTGAGAGTTTTACCTGTTGGTATTTGTTGTACATTAATATATATATATATATAATTTTTATTTTTTTTATCTGCCTTTTGATAAAAGTTTGGAATTTATTTATATAATAAGCTCTTGGCGTACACATACCAGCAATCTCACAGAGCTTGTTTGACTTTTTGGTTCTCATCTGCTCTTTTTGGTTCTCTTTTTGGTTCTCTTCTGCTCATCTGCTCATTGTACTCAGCTGCACTCTTTTCTTGAAAGAAATCACACCTTTGAAAAATTCCAGTCTGATTTTAGATCACAACACAGCACTGAATCTGCTCTGTTAAAAGTTCAGAATGATATTCTCCTGTACCTTGATGATAAAAAACCTGTATTGTTAGTCATGCTGGACCTTACTGCTGCATTTGACACTGTGGATCACTCAGTCCTCCTGTCGTGGTTGGCCCAGCAGGTTGGGCTTCAGGGGGCTTAATAATTCTCTATTAAGCTTATTTATGCTTTCATGACCTCTCGGTTAGACTATTGGAATGCATTACTAGGTAGTTGACCCGTTGGCCTAATTAACAAACTTCAGCTAGTTCAAAATGCAGCTGCTAGAGTGCTTTCTAGAACAAAGAAATATTAAATCCCTAATAAATATTGTATAAATAATAAAAAAAAAAGACAAAGACCTGAATGGCTTAGCTCCCCAATATTTGAGGGAGCTCCTGGTGTATTATAGCCCCGCACGTCCACTATGCTCAATTAATTCTGGACAATTGATTGTTCCCAGAATACCAAAATCAATTGTAGGCGGTAGATTTTTCTCTGCCACCTAAAATCTGGAACAGCCTTCCTAGCACAGTTCAGGAAGCAGACACACTCTGTCAGTTTAAAACTAGATTAAAGATGCATCTCTTTGCATTAGCATACACATAAAACACAAATGCTTTAGAAATCCAAATCCTCTAAAGAATTGTTAGTCTGCATTATTTAGGGCAACTGGAGCTAGAAACACTTCCCAAAAGACATTATAATATGAACAGCATCTGCAGTTATGTTAGTCTGTTTTTTTTATTCCCAAGGTTTCTATAATCCTGGACCATCCTGATGGTCCCATCCTGAGCAGCTGCTGTGGTCGTCATGGAGGAGTGGAGAGCATGAGACTGTTTCCTGTAAGACCCCAGTGACAGACAAGTCTTTACATTTATCCTGAAGGGCCAGCCTTTACACCGGCCGGTGACCACTTCAGTGGAGGAACTGATTTAACGCAGTATAATGGTAGTTTGTCAGTGGCCAATGGGGATAAAATGGAAGTAGTGGGCAGATGGACAATGATCTGTCAATTTATCTCATTAGCTGTAGTAACTGGTTTTGTAGTGGCAGATAGTAGTCCTGAAGAGGTGTTATTGGGGAGTGATTTTTTGTTGAAATTCGGGGCTAAATTAGATCTGAATGAATTATGCTGCTATTTGATGGGGGGAAAAAATTCTTTACAGTTACAAGCGGATTTTGCAGTTTCATCACTGCCAGTGGTAGTTCGTGGAGATACTCGGATACCCCCACGCAGTGAAGTATTAATTTAGGGTTCAGTTGAGGGAGCACCATCAGGAAAAATAATAGGTATGTGTGAGCCTGGCCATTCTTTATCCCGTCATTGTGATGTGTTAGTAGCACGTGTAGTATGTTCAGTGACCGCTGGCATCATGCCAGTTCGTGTTATTAACGTAACTAAAAAAGCCCATACTCTTTGTGACGGTTTGAAAATTGGGATCCTGTCTACAAATATTGAAGGGGATGAAGGGGCAGAAGAAGTAGAGCATGAAAAGCATGTTGGGGCTTTGTGGTCGGCGGATGCTCTGATCTCTCATTTTGGATTGGACACAAGGGGGTTCAGTGCAGCTCAGGTGCATGTAATTCGAGAGGTATTAGAGTGCTATAAGGAACTTTTTAGCAGTGGGGATACTGATTTGGGTAGAACAAAATTAGTCCATCACCAAATTGATACAGGGGCTGCCCCACCAATTAAGGTTGCTCCCTGTCATGTTCCCCTTCATTTTCAGCAGGAAGTCACAGACCATATAAAGCAGATGTTAGATAATGGGATCATTCAGCCTTCCTGTAGCCCATAGGCTGCCCCGGTGGTACCAATTAGAAAAAAAGACGGTAGTCTACATTTTTGTATTGACTATAGGAAGCTTAATGAGGTAACCCAGAAAGATGCTTACCCCCTTCTTATGATAGATGATGCCCTAGATAGTCTAGCCAAGGCTAGTTGGTTTTCCACACTTTATTTAGCAAGTGGTTATTGGCAGGTGGAGGTTGATTTAAAGGATAAACCAAAAACTGATTTTATAACACGACAAGGCCTATTTGAATTTAATGTTATAAGTTATGGCTTATGTAACTCTCCTTCTACTTTCCAAAGATTAATGGATCTTGTTTTGGCAGATCTTCAGTGGACCACTTGTTTGGTATATCTGGATGATATTATTGTCTTTGGGAAAACAATTTAAGAACATCTAGAGCGTTTAGAACAAGTTTTTAGGAAGTTACATGAGGCGAATTTAAAGGTGAAACCATCTAAATGCAATTTGTTTGCAAAACAGGTGTCTTATTTAGGGCATATAATTTCATCTAAAGGGGTTAAGGCGGATCCTTTAAAGATTGAAGCAGTTAGGGGGTGGCCAGTTCCAAAAAATCAGACGGAGGTGCGTGCGTTTTTGGGCTTAGCCTCATATTACCGTGGCTTTATAAAGGGTTTTGCTGAAATTGCTCATCCACTCCATCAATTGCCCGAAAAAGGGCGAAAATTTAATTGGGGAGATGACTGTCAACGAGCATTTGTGTCACTTAAGTCATGCCTTATATCAGCACCAGTTTTAACGTATCCAGACCCTGCAAAACTATTTATATTGGATACAAATGCTTCTGAGGTGGGGATTGGGGCTGTGTTGTCCCAAGCAGACAGAGGTGTAGAGAGAGTAGTAGTCTATGCAAGTCTGTCCCTTACAAAGCAAGAACGTAAATATGCAACAGCAAAAAAAGGAATTATTAAGTATGGTAACATTTACAAAACATTTTAAACATTATCTTTTAGGTGCAGAGTTTGTGTTACGAACCGATCATAATTCTTTGAGATGGCTACATAATTTTCAAGGAATTGAAGGACAGCTTGCTCGGTGGTTGAAACAGTTAGCAAATTTTCAATATAAGATTGTTCATAGGCCAGGTAAGCAACATGCAAATGCGGATGCCTTATCGAAGCTGCCAGCCTGGAACTCTGGTTCAGACGATATGCTGGATCAGAGTGATAAGGTGGGTTCAGAGTCTTGCCCTGTTAGAATTGTGCATGTGACTAGTTCGACTCCAGGATCACTGCCTACAGAAAGGGTGGAAAATGACCTGATTAAGTTACAAAAGGAAGACTAGGAGTTAAGTCAGGTGATGCAATTACTAATGACTTTGGAAGATCGTAGGCAATTTAGAAACCATGCAGAGGTGCAAAAATTTGCAGTAGTGCGGGATCAACTTCAGGTACAGGACCAATTATTGGTTCGTATTCCTCCACAAAACTCAGATGCAGCTGATAAAGTGCAGGTGGTACTTCCAAAGCATTTGGTACCAAAAGTTCTGACAATGTTGACTAATACAGCTACTGGGGGTCATTTAGGAGTACAGAAATTGCAAGGAAAGGTCAAAGATTGTTTTTACTGGCCAGGTTGGTTTGTTGATGTAAGGAGATGGTGTAGTGAGTGTTTGGAGTGTGCCTCACGAAAGCTCCCATCTCATAGTCCTCGAGCACCACTGTGTCCTTAATTTGCTTCTCGCCTTATGAACGTATTGCTTTAGATATATTGGGGCCACTCCCCGAAACTAAGGATAAAAATCTGTATATTTTAGTTGTAGGCGATTATTTTTTAAAATGGACTGAAGCATTTCCTCTACCAAACCAAGAAGCACAGTCTGTTGTTAAAGTTTTAGTTGAGGAGTGGGTGTGCCGTTATTGTGTCCCTCGAAGTCTTTATTCTGACCAGGGACAAATTTTGAATCTTTTCTTTTTTAGGAAGTGTGTAGGTTATTGGAGATCAATAAAACCCGTACGTCCCCTTACCACCCTCAGTCAGACTGGCTTATTGAGCGTTTTAGTAGGACTTTGCTATCCATGTTGTCACTTTTTGTGGATAATAACCAACAAAATTGGGATTCATTACTGTTGTATGTCATGATGGCTTATCGTAGCAGTTCATGCCACTAAATTTACACCTTATAAAGTGGTGTTTGGGAGGGAAATGGTACTGCCTGTTAACATTACAGTATGTTGAACATGAATTTTGAAGAAGCTTTTGATTCTCCTAATGAGTTTGTACAATGAATCGCGGAGACTTTGTCTAAAGCTGTAGAAGCAGTACAGCAACATCAGTTACATGCTTCTTCTCAGCAGAAAAAGCTGTTTGATTTCAGGGCCCAAGCACAATATTATTCATTGGGGGAGCTTGTTTGGGTCCAGAATAAGGCTAGGAAAAAGGGTGTGTGTTTTAAATTACAGTGCAATTATAAAGGCCCTTTTAAAGTGATTAAGTGACTGTCTGATGTGTTGTATCAAAATCAGCCAATAAAGGGGGGTGCGATGGTAGTGGTTCATTATAATAATTTAAAACCATGTCTCTCTCAATTTATTTCAGAGCGGAGGCTAACGGCTCTGGACAATCTCCACTACAAACATTGGTTGATCAATCCACCCCTCTAAACCAATCCTTGGAGGTATCTGAGAGGGTACAGGATACACGGGGACAGTCCATCTCTGTTGGGGACAGTGACGTGGGTCATCAACCAAATTCACAATTTTAGTTGGTGCCACAGACCGAGTCATCGCTGGAATTGACAAGGGTGCCAGTAAATGATAGTGGAGATGTTGGGAGAGCGGCTGCAGCTTCGATTACAGAGAATGCTCGCCCTGCACGACTAAAGAAATTACCAGCATGGGCTAAAGATTATTATCTTCACTCGAGGATGAGTTCTTCTGAAGTAGGAGGGAATAGTTGTTGAATGTTGAGATCGCAGGACCATGTGATTTCTCCTGAGTGGATTCACCTGTGGACTGCTTTTGATGAGACTCTCTAAAAGAGGCATGCGGGAGAGAGACGAGAGCTCCGAGGTGGTGAGTTGTGGGTTCCGCTGCGATGTCTCTCGGGGGCAATATGCCCTCCGGAGATGAAGATAGTTAGTTAGACAGTGATTTCTTATGTGAGATAGTTGAGTTGGGGGGGGGGGGGGGTTAATTAATGTTTTGTGACACTACCTCGGCCTAGGCCTCTCTCCTCACCAAGTTATGTTAGGGTGAATGGAGTCCAGCCCTGCCTTCTCGCCTCATTTTGTGAATGAACTGATTATCTTGGCCCCGCCTCTAGACTGTGGACGGACTAATCCTGTGTGATCGTGGTCCATGCTCTGTCCTGCCCTATGTGATGATGCTGGTGCCTTTCTCGTTGACTGGATCTCAAAGGCTATGTGGAGGGAAGTCTTTTTAAACTTTTATTTGTGTTTATAGTTGTTGTATGTTGAATAAGATTGTGTGTGAAAGGTGATTAGTGATTAGAGACGAGTGAGGGGGAGATATGATTATAGGAGATGCGCCTTAATTTTGTATGCAGTCTAAATTGAGGTGTCGGTTGGTATTCAAAACACTGTTGTAGTGTGTTAAATTCACTGTGTGTAAAGGAATGGGCATGATGATTGCGTGTAGCCTTTGAAGCCTATATCTCTCGCCCTGGTACCCGCATTTAATGTGCCCCTGTTCCTTAATTAAATAAAGCATTTTCTCTTTTGTACATTACATCGTGTGTGGTATTTTTCTGATGGACATAAATGTCAATAAGGTTCATTACAATATCTTAATATCTTATCTTGTTTCACAATTATTGTAGGATCAACAAATTAACATCAGCCATCAGCAATAACATTGTCTATCCCTCACAAGTAAGTTTTGAGAAATATATGGTCTACATTAGTTAATATTAATATTTATGAGCATATTTTCTGTAGTGTGTTTTTCACAGTGAATGTAAATGTCTTAATTTGTTGCTGTCCAATCATTGTAGGATCAAGAAATTAACATCAGACATTAGTCATAATATTGTCTATCACTCACAAGTAAGTTTAGACTTAAGTTAAATAATAAACGATGTTAATATTTTTTTTTGCATAATTTGTGTTGTATGTTTTTTATTTTGTGAATGTAAATGTGTCAATTTCCTAATGTATAATGATTGTAGAATCAATAAATTTGAATCACATATCTGTCATAATATTGTCTATCACTCACAAGTAATTTTTAATAAATATATGCTGTACATTAATTAATATTTATGCACACATTTTCTGTAGTGTGTTTTCACAGTGAATGTAAATTCCTTAATATCTTGTAGCCCAATCGTTGTAGAATCAACAAATTAATATCAGACACCATTAATAATATTGTCTATCACTCACAAGTACTTTTCATAAATATATGCTGTTCATTAATTAATATTAATATCTGTGAGCATAATTTCTGTAGTGTGTGTTTTTCACGGTAAATGTAAATATTTTGATATCGTGTTTCACAATCGTTGTAGGATCAACAAATTAAAATTAGACATAATCATAATAAATCATAATAATATTGTCTATCACTCACAAGTAAGTTTTGAGAAATATATGGTCTACATTAGTTAATATTAATATTTATAAGCATATTTTCTGTAGTGTGTGTTTTTCATTGTGAATGTAAATGTCTTAATTTCTTGCTGTCCAATCATTGTAGGAGCAGGAAATTAACATCAGACACAAGTAATACTATTATCTATCACTCACTAGTAGTTTTTCATAAATACATATTGTAAATTAATTTATATTGATATTTATAAGCATATTTACTACAGTACATGTTTTTCTTGGTAAAATGTCTTAATATCTTCTTTCACAATCATTGTAGGATCAACAAACTAACATCAGACATCAATAATAATATTTTCTTTTATAATAATTATAAAATATATGTTGAACATTAATTTATAATAATATTTATGAGCATAATTTATGTAGTAGGTGATTTTCACTGTAAATGTAAATATGTTAATATCTTTTTGTCCAATTATTTAACAAATTAAAATTATGCATTAGTAATAATAGTGTCTATCACTCACATGTACTTTTTTCTACAATCACCAAAATATGAACCCATTGTTGTAATTACAATGTAACAAAACTGTTAAAACCATGAACAACACATACAGTGTCCAATCATTGTAGCATTAACAAATTAAAATTAGCCATCGGTTATCATACTGTCAATTACTCACAAGTACCTTTTCATATATGTTTATAGGTTGTAAATGAATTTATATAAATATTTGTGAGCATATTTTCTGTAGTCTGTTTTTCTCAGTGAATGTAAATGTCTCAATATCTTATTTCACAATCATTGTAGGATCAGCAAATTTACATCATACATCAGTAATTATACTGTCTATCACTCACAAGTTTTTTTTTTTTGAAATATATGGTGTAAAATAATTTAAATTAATATTTATGACCATATTATCTGTAGTGTGTTTTTCACAATGAATGTAAATATCTTAATATCTTCTTTCACAATCATTGTAGCATCAACAAATTAACATCAGTAATAATATTGTCTATCACTTACAAGTAGCTTTTCAAAAATATATTTTGTAAATGAATTTATATTGATATTTATAAGCATATTTTCTGTATTGTGTTTTCACAGTGAATGTAAATGTCTTAATACCTTGTTTCACAATCATTGTAGCATCAACAAATTAACATCAGACATCAGTAATAATATTATCTATCACTCACAAGTAGCTTTTCATAAATATATGTTGTAAATTAATTTATATTGATATTTATAAGCATATTTACTACAATATATGTTCCTCATGGTAAACGCAGATATCTTAATATCTTGTTGTCTAATCATTGTGTGATCAACAAATTAAAATCAGCCATCAGCAATAATATTGTCTATCACTCACAAGTAATTTTTAATAAATGTATTATGTATATTGATTAATTAATAATTATTATATTTTCTGTAATGTTTTTCATTGTGAATGTAAATATCTTAATTTCTTGTTGTCCAATCATTGTAGGATCAACAAATTAATATCACACATCAGTTATAATATCGTCTATCACTCACACGTATATTTTCATAAATATATGTTGTAAATAAATTTATATTAATATTTATAAGCATATTTTTTACAGTAAATTGTTTTTTCATCGTGAAAGTAATCTTAATATCTTGTTTCATAATCATTGTAGGAGTAACAAATTAAAATCAGCCATCAGTAATAATATTGTCTATCACTCACAATAATTTTTTTATACATTCAGCAAATATGAACCCATTGTTGTATAAGTATTAGTATACACATAATAAATGAACCATATACACTGTATATTTCTTTACCTAGGCATAATTAGTAAATATTAGAGGGAGTACACCGTGGCCCATTTCAAGGCAAGTTTATTTAAAAAGCACAATTTATACACAGTGGTAATTTAAGAATAAATGCATTACATTTCTTTCCCAGAGATGGGTTGTGGCTGGAAGGGCATCCGCTGCGTAAAACCGTGCTAGAGAAGTTGGCGATTCATTCCGCTGTGGCGACCCCAGATTAATAAAGGGACTAAGCCGACAAAAAATAAATGAATGAATGCATTACATCTCATATTTCATCATATTATCATGTAATTTCATTGATTACAAACACAAATCACAAAAGGTCTGCTGGTCTTCCGATTGCAGATCTATATTGACACATGGGACATGAAACAAACATTGGCAATAATCTCACTGGATGTGTAATGAAAGTACAACTTAATACATTACTATGTAATATGTAGCAATTATGTATTAAAAAAATTGTGTAAGTACATGTAAGTAAAAAAAAAACATTCTAAAGTGAATAGTAGCATTGTGAATACCCAAGTGCATAGATTCTCATTTTGGACTCTTTGATTTCTTTCACATGAGCAGCACTCATCTCTTGACACTGTTATTTGTTGTCTTTAAAATATTTCTTTATACACTTGTACTTCAGCAGAGTAACATTTTAAAGGAGGGACCCAGTGGTGAAGTTCACAAGTAGTCTCAATCTGGTCATCTTTTGCTTGCATACAATCTGTAAATAATAGAGGAAGAAGAAGAAAAAAACACAGAATTATTCATATTACATATACTTTGTGTGTGTGTGTGTGTGTGTGTGTGTGTGTGTGTGTGTG
>CAIGQZ010000320.1:19148938-19176995 GCA_903798205.1 Danio tinwini | reverse complement strand
GTGTGTGTGTGTGTGTGTGTGTGTGTGTGTGTGTGTGTGGCAGTATGAAGCTTAAAATATGACAAACCAATCTGAGTTTGAATTGTTCATTTGAAAAAATGACAATAGTAATTTAATGAAACAGAATATTATATGCAATTAAAATTTGTTTTCAATTTTAATTCAACTTATATTTTTTAAGGCTGAATTTTAAAGATGAATTTTCAAAAATGTTGGTTTTGAATTCCTGACTACAGATAGGCATATCCAGTTAAAAAAAATGAAATTTAAAATGCAGAACTTCAGATTGGGGTGGCACAGTGGCTCAGTGGTTAGCATTGTTGCCTCACAGCAAGAAGATTGCTGGTTTGAGTTGGTCAGTTGGCATATCTGTTTGCATGTTCTCCCTGTGTTTGCATGGGTTTCCTCTGGGTGCTCCAGTTTCCCCCACAGTTCAAAGACATGCATTATAGGTGAAAAGATTAAACAAATTGTCCATAGTGTGAGTATGTGTGTGTGAATACGAGAGTGTATGGTGTGAGTGATTCCCAGTACTGGGTTGTAGCTGAAAAGGCATTCACTGCATAACACATATGCCAGAAGAGTTAGCGGTTTATTTCACTGTGGCGACCCCTAATAAATAAGGGACTTATCTTTAAAAATATATATTCTTTAAGTTCTTTTTAAAGTTTTACTGGGATATAATATTCAGTTTCATTAAACTATAATAATTTAAATTAACACAATTTAAATTCTGTTTGTGTCATATTCTGTCATATTTTAAGCTCCAAACAGCAATGGGAATGGCAATAAGCATTGCACCATGTTTCTCAGAAAACATAATTGTTAAGATGCCGTTGACTTGTGACGTTGCAAATTTATTAAAAATCAAAAACTTGAAAAATCACATGTACATAAGTATTTACAGCCTTTGCTTTGAGGCTCTAAATTGAGCTCTGTTTCTACTCATCATTTTTGAGATGTTTCAGCAGCTTATTTGGAATTCACCTGTGGTAAATTCAGTTGATTGAACATGATTTGAAAAGGCACACAGCTGTCTATATAAGCTCACAGGATTGTCAGTGCATGTCAAAGCACAAACCAAGCATGAAGACAAAGGAATTGTCTGTAGACCACCGTTACAGGATTGTCTTGAGGCACAAGGTTGGGGAAGGTTAAAAATAATTCTGCTGCTTTGAAAGTTCCAATGAGCACAGCGGCCTCCATCATTCATAAGTGAAAGATGTTTGGAATCACCAGGACTCTTCCTAGAGCTGGCCAGTCATCTAAGCTGAGTGATCAGAAGAAAAGGGACTTAGTCAGGGAGGTGATAAATAAACCAATGGTCACTCTGTCAGAGCTCCAGCACTCTTCTGTGGAGCAAGGAGAGCCTTACAGAAGGACAACCTGATGGAAGCCACTTCCCGCCTAGAATTTGCCGAAAGGCATCTAAAAGACTCTCAGACTATAAGAAACAAAATTCTCTGGTCTGATGTGACTAAAATATAATTCTTTGGAGTGAATGCCAGGCATTAAGTTTGAAGAAAACCAGGCACTATTCAACACCAGGCTAATACCGTCCCTACAGTGAAGCATGATGATGGCAGCATCATGCTGTGGGGAAGTTTATTAGCAGCAGGAACTGGAAGACCTCAGACTGGGGTGACGGTTTATCTTCCAGCAAGACAATGAGCCAAAGCACACCGCTAAAATATCAATGGAGTGGCTTCACAACAACTCAGTTAATGCCCAGACCTAAATCCTATTGAACATCTCTGGAGAGATCTGAAAACGGCTGTACACCATCGCTTCCCATCCAACCTGATAGAGCTTGAGAAGTACTGCAAAGAGGAATGGGCAAAAATTCCTAAAGACTGGTGTGCCAAGCTTGTGGCATCATATTTAAAAAGACTTTAGGCTGTAATTGCTTCTAAAGGTGTGTAAGATGGCTAAATCTCTCCAGAATGTCAGACCTTGTGTATATGGAATTTCATGAGATGCAGGCTCCCTGGAGAAAGGGAAAAAGCGCTCGCACTTTTAGAATTTTAGACGGCCTCGTAAAACAACAACAGGACACGGCAGATTCTTGGCTTTGTGGTTGTTCATCAAGACAACGACAAGGTTTGTTTTGAGCCCGGGTCATCCATGTATAGTTATTATATGCATATAGTTGTCTCGGCTGTGCATTTAAACACATGGCGGCACATGGCGGCTCCAATTCAATTCAATTCAATTTATCTTTATTTGTATAGCGCTGTAGATTGTGTCAAAGCAGCTTCACATGGAAGTTTATAGTGAATTGAAACAGTGTCAGTTCAGTGTTCAGTGTTTAAGTTCAGTTTAGTTTAGCTCAGTTCAGTGTGGTTTAATAATCACTACTGAGAGTCCAAACACTGAGGAGCAATTCCATCGATGTGCAGCTCTACAGATCCCGAATCATGCAAGCCAGTGGCGACAGCGGCGAGGAAAAAACTTCACCAATTGGAGAAAGTGAAGAATTTAAAAAACCTTGAGAGAAACCAGGCTCAGTTGGGCACGACCATTTCTCCTATGGCCAAACGTCTTGTGCAGAGCTGCAGTCTAGGCGCAGTAGCTGGACCTCCGCAAAGACACGTCTGTCCTTGGCTCCATTGTTTTGATTCTGGCTAGCTCCACAAGATTATGACGTATCTCTGTAAACCAATCAGCGTTCAGCTGCGCGTGTAGCTCCACCTTTTAGTACCCTTTCTCGTCTTTGGTACCCTTTCGAAAGGGTGCCGAAAAAGTGGTACGGTACGGATCGGTTCGGTACGCTTTTGACAGTGGAAACGGCCATAAAAGCGTACCGAACCGATCCGTACCGTACCGTACCACTCAGTGGAAACGGGCCATTACTGATCAGAGCACATTCCACAAAAATGCTCAAGGTTTTAATATGGTGTATCTTGTAGCTCTATATTCATGTTTGGTATAATTTTAAATGTCTCTGTGTGATTGGTAAAGTGGTTCTAATTTCACTATAATATTTCATTTGTATATGTTGATTTGGTTTTTAACTTTGATAAAATCTCTGCCAGATGCTCCCCCCTCTAGAGAGGATTAACATCTCAAATTCACCAGGCTGGGGTCTCTGTGACGCTTCTATTGTCTTGAATTTATGGCTGTATGTTCTGAGTTGAGTATATAAAATAAAGATGTGATATGGGTCATTGGAATCTTGTAGCCAAGAGACCCCGTTGCAGCAACTCTGAGACTTATGCTGCAATGTATTTCTCTGGTCAGGTATGCATCTCTAACTCTTGGATTTATCCTTGAGTAATGGATGTTATATTGTTACAGTATCATCTCTGAATTGGCTTTATGATTGTTTTGTCATATAATTGGCATAATACAATTTTAACTGATGAATAAAATGTTAAGTTTTGACTCTTTCTAAATTCTCCTGAAATCTTTTTATAGCCAGTAGATTAAGTGGAGTCTGCACTACCTTTATGTTGCGGCATCGTTTTATGATTTTAAGACACATTTGACTGATATGGAGCAGTTTGCACAACAGCATGGAGATCTTTTAATCATTTAATCACTGATTTTAGCAAGTTGCATGAGCATTGGCTAAGTGAGCTATTCTTTTAGGATGAGTGAGCAGTTTACAACCAGTCTATTTGAATATTAGTTAATCCTGCACCCTCTGACTAATTTCAGAGTGTCGACATTCTGTCCATGAGAAGTCACGCAAACCCGGCAACTCTGAGCTGAGTTTGGTCCCTAATGAACGTATAAACTGAAGAGTAAGGGAACAGATAGATCAAAACTCTAAATTAAGGCATAAATGATTATTGTGATCCGTTCCTACAATTAGAAATACAGTCTAAATATTACGATCACTTAAAATTGGAGTCAGATTAAATTCGGAGCTAAAACTAATATAAATAAATTCTTATAAATAACAGAATTCTTTTCAGAAACACTAGAGAAGGCTTACATGCATTTAACCTTCGACCATGTTGTTAGTTTGTCATTGGGCTAATAGATGGACTTTTACAGGTGCATCAGCAAAGTATTGAGCAAAGGCTGTGATTTTATCATTATTATTTTTTTATAAATTTACAACAGTTTCAAAAAATCTTTTTTCACAATGTCATTATGGGGTAATGTGTGTAGAATTTTAAGCAACTAAATGAATTCAATAAATTTTGGAATAAGGCTGTAACATAAATGTGAAAAAAAAGTGCAGCGCTATCAATACTTTCCAGATGCACTGTATATACTAAGAAAACCAAACTAATTAATTTAGAAATTCTTATGTATAATAAAATGATATGGCACAGTGAATTATTAAACACAAGAAGTAAGTGAAGTGTAAAAAAGGCATGGAAAGCCCAGATAGCAGCTGAAACATCTCAGTAGTTTGAAAGCAAATCACCAGTGTAAAGTAAGAAACACTCAATTGATTTCAGAATTTAAAGCAGAGAAGAATTTATAGTAGAGACCCACAGAACTGCAAAAATGTTTAGACTCTGTTGAAGTATATTTATGGGACATCACATCTGAGCAATGCATGTGACTTCATTCTCCATACAGAGACATTTTTAAGCTGAAAAATTAATATATTATTAACATATTAAATACTTTGAGTACAAAATTGCATGTAAGTGGTTTCCATGCATGGCCAATCCAAAGTGCCTTAAACCAAATCACTGTACACACGAGTACATACAGTAATATGTATACAAGGAGTAGAAGGCTCAGTACACCTCCTTGTGGAAAGACGGTGCTGAGCATGATGGTGAAATAGAGATGGGAGCCGAGCTTAACAGTTTGTGAATTTGTCCATGTTCAGATAGAGGGGAGGAAATCCAGTTCAGATATAGTTTGATGATTAAAATGACTAGGGTAATTGTATTGCGGTAATCTATGTGTAAAGGGCTATGGTGCTGGCATCATCGGTAGACCTATTTGCTCTATAAACAAACCTATCTAGGTCAAAGATAGTGCAAGGATGGTTTTGATGTGCTGTCAGACTAATTTCTTAATACACTTCATGTTTACTGCGGTTAGTGCAAGCAGTCTATAATCATTAAATGACGTTGATAACAACAGAAACATGGTGTGTGATCTTAGGCAGGGGGGTATGATGCTTGATGTTAGTCAAAAAATGGAAATGTTTGTAAATTCTCCAGCAAGGTGGTGGGCAAGGTCTGTGAGTACTGTGCCAAATATTTCATCTGGGCCAGCAGCCTTCCTTGTGTTCACAGTTTTGAGTACTTGTCTCTCCTCATATTCCTGTGGAGAATGTTTATGCCATTGCCCACTTTAGAGATAAGGGAGGGTTTTGAGCTCCACCTATCCAATCCTCTGATAATTTGCTAATAAACTAGAGCTGTTCAAATTTTATTGAAACAACAATTTCTACATTCACTCCCTCAATAGAGATGGGTAACTCAATGGGGTCTGACCTCCTAAAATTCCCTACCATTTCTTAGTTTTGCTGGTGTTAACAGCAGATGATTTGTCCTACACTATTCCACAAAATTCTCCTCCAGAATCATGTACTCTTCCACCGGTCCATCCTTAATGCACCCAACTACAGTTCTGACATCAGAAAACCTCTACATGTGGGATGACTCTGAGTTGTAACAGAAGTCCACAATGTACGATGTGAACAACCAGGGAGAGAAGAGTTTTCTGTGGCACGCCAGTACTGCTAACCACAGTCTCAGAAGTCCCTGAATCCCCAAGGCGAACAAATTGGGGTCTATTTGTGAAACTCTGTAATCCAGGTCACCTGATGTAGATCAGCTTTCATTTGTAATAGTTTGTCTCTTAGCAGAAGGGGCTGAATAGTGATAAAAGCACTGGAGAAATTTAAAAACATAATCCTCACAGCACTGACACTTATCCAGATGACAGTACACCCTGTGAAGCAAATTTTGTACAATATCTTCCACATCCATAATCTCCTGATAAAAAAATCTGTGATGGATCAAGTGTATGATATATTTGAGATTCATCTTAAAAGATGGAGCAGCAGTAATTTAAGGGTCTTTATTAAGTGTGAGGTATCTGCAACAAGTTCTTTAGAGTGAACCTTCTTAGGAAATGGTATGAGACATGCTGTTTTCCACAGTGTTGGTACTCTCCCCAGTCTCAAACTCATGTTGAAGACATATTGAAGTGGTTCTCTTAGTTTCACAGCACATGCTTTAAGCATTCTGTAACACATTTCATCTGGTCTAGCAGCTTTCATTTTCAATTTCTTCAGTTCCCCACTAACCTGTTCTGCAGTAACAGTGAGGGGTAAGAATAGTGTGGTGGCATCTGCTACATGTGGCAGCAAAGGTAAGGTAGAGGGGTGAGAGCACCATAATAGTAAACAGTCTCTAATTGGAAGTGAGGAAGTAAAATGGGAGGTGCAAGGTGTGTGATAATGAGATATAAAATCTTCAATATCAGCCCTTGGCGTAGGAGTGGACATTGCATAAGTGATAGTATCAGTGACATTAGCAGCCCTGGCAAAGTCATTACAGTTTTTCTCGATTGCTTAAACACATTTGCCCACTCTGACATCACATTTTCAAAACAGTTAACACACAGGAAAAAACTGAAACTCAAATAGCCAAAATTACTCATCTTGTTAGCAAAATGTTCTAACCTCTAACACTCACAAAGCATTAAAACCATGCAACAAACAAATATTTCTATCAAACACCACAACTTGTAGTCAAATATATACAGTATATATAACAAAAATATACTATATATATATATATATATATATATACACACACACACATATATACATACCTACATACATACACACACACACACACACACACACACACACATTTTATCTTTCACATTTAGTCCATCCGTTCTTGTCGATTATGCCACAGGTTCTCATCAACATCGCATTGAATGTTTTCCCTGCAATGCACCGAGGGAAATACCTCCATGCGTGGAGCATCCATCCCTGGCAGTCCTCTGCACCTATTGCCAGACAACCAGCATTCATTGCCTCCAGGAGGGGCATCTGCTCATTTGGCCGGTAATCATACACCTTCCACCTCCAAGCAGAGAAGAACTCCTCGATTGGGTTCAGAAAAGGAAAGTATGCAGGGAGGAATCGCATCGTAATACGAGGCTGTGCTGCAAACCATTCATTCACAAGGCAAAAGTGGTGGAAAGCCACATTGTCCCAAATTATGACATACAGAGTCATACCAGGCCTCAGCAGCCTTCTCTCTTCGGGTGGAATCAGTATTTCTTTCAATGCATCAAGAAATGTGATGAGGAGTTCTGTATTGTATGAGCCAATAGTTGGTATGTGGCAAAGGACCCCATCATTGGAGATGGCACCACACATGGTGATATGGGCACTCCTCTGACCTGGCACTGTGACAGTGGCCCTCTGGACAATGATGTTCCTCCCACGTCTCCTCACTTTACAGAGGTTGAAGCCAGCTTCATCAACAAAAATGAATTTGTGATGTACACCTTCAGCTTCAAACTCCATTATTCTCTAGGAAAAAGAGCAAATTCATGAAGCAAATTATTCCAGTTGCATGCAACTATGGTAAACAAGGCATTACAATAAAAAAATCTGTACCTTCACATATTGGAATCGTGCCTCCTTTACAATGTCAGAGTTTCTTTGAAATGAAACTCTGTACAGCTGCTTCATTCTCACATAATTCCATTTAAAGACTCGATCTATAGTTGCCAAACTCACACAGTTTACCTTTCTTAATAATCCCTGATCTGCAATTTCTGCTGCCTGGATTTCACACAGTCTGATTGCATTGTTTGCCACTACCATATCTACAATGGCAGACTCCTGCTCAATACCAAATAGTTTTCCTCTGCCACCGGTGTGTGGTCATGTGTGGATTCTATAAAGTAAAAGCAAAAAGCATGTCAAAATTGACATTATTGTATGACAGTCACATAAATGGGATTAATAAAACATATGCATTATTGTAGACAGTTTGTTCTGCTTACAGGGCATTGCAGCAAAGATGAAAAAACACAGTGGTACACATTGCAGTAACACTGTGATTTACCTGTTCTCATTCCGAAACAGCCAGACAATAGATGCCACAGTGCTCCGACTCAAAATGGGCTGGACCCTTTGTCCAGCCTAACTAAAGGACAAGCCATGATTGATGACATGGTCAATAATTTCATTTGGAATTTGAGCTCGATTTTGTCCTCTTGCTGCTGCAGCTCCTCCACCATGCATACGAACTCCTCTTCCTCGGGCCCTTCTGCCATGGCCTCTTACTCTCCTTCCGTGCCTATGGCCTCTTTGATGTGCTAAGAATGTGATGATGAAGATCAAGTGAATCCTAGTTTCACTGAGCGTGTCTTAGCAAATGAGAAAAAGTGTAACAGTGTATATTGCATTAGAGACATGATCAAGGGCATTACAGTTTTGCTTAAATGCTTTAATGCAGCCATTAATTTAAACTACACATTTTTAAAACAGTTAACACACAGGCCTAAACAGTGGCCCACATGGTCTTAATGACACATTTTGCTTGCAAAATGCCCATACTGTGTCAAAACATTTAAAATATGCAACAAAAGCTAATTTTACCTTCAAACAATACAACTGACAAACAAGTATATGAGCTCTTTCAATTAATCATTTTACAATGAACAACAAAATACAAAATACAGAACTCAGTGTGAATCAGTGCACCATAGCTTGCCATTGTAGCTTATTGCCAATGCCATTTGTTGTCTTTCTATTTGGGCTGTCAAATTTGCCTTTTTGCAAAGAATTGGATCCAGAATAAAAATGCTTTTATTAAATTTATACTGAATTTATGACTTTTTTCAAATTGTGGCTGAAAACTGAAATACTGTTACTGTAAAAAACAGACAAAAAATACTGTATAAAATATATTTATAACAATTATAAAATACTGTAAATATTAGAGAAATCTCATGTAAATCAATAAACAGTCAAGTCTATTGTGAGTATAAGACATAGCCACTATTGACCTCCTCCATCCATGCTGGCACAGAACAACACAGACCTTCCAGTTTTTATAAGGTTTGCGGACTGATTGATAATTGAGATTTGTGTGAAGGTGTGTCAAACCAGTGGTTCAGTGATTTCATACTGATGTTGGTAGTTTCTAATGGTTAGAAACAGATTCTGTTTGGTTACCATAGCTAAAACAATGGATTTTGGACTGCTTGAATAGCATTTGTGTTAACTGTTTTGAAAAATGTTGGGGGAAATGTGTTAATCCAATGAGAAAGAGTTTGCACATTTGCAAGACATGTCTTCTGCTCTGATGGGATAGTGATGATGAAGATCAAGTGTATCCTAGTTTCACTGAGTGCGTCTTAGCAAATGAGAAAAACTGTAACACCACTGGTAGACACAATACTAGAATTTGATTTAGAATGATTTGATTGTCTTTAGACAAATTTGGTAAATCTTTAATAAAATCCTGAAATCCTAGGTAAAAATCTGTGATCTTTGTTCATTAGTTTTCAACTAAAGCTGCTTAAAAGGAGGTTCTTCTGTGTTTGGTGTATCTTTCTTCTCACTCTTTTTGACATTATGACAGCTAAGATCATACAGTGTGACAAAGGAGTCATGTTCATGCAGTTTGAAATGCTACAATCATTTAAGATCATTGCAAATCGCAGATGTTCTTTGCTTTCCCAATTATTTAAGACAGCTTACCTTTTTTCCATTTTGGATTAACTAAATTAACTCATTTTGTTGCCTGCAACTGAAGTTCGCCTTTTATTCTTGACATTATGGGAAAAATTAAACATTATGTGACCTTTAATGATAGAAAATACAGCCCTATATTACAGTCAGAGCCCGGTTTCTCATTGTCATTCCATGAATGGGCAGTTCCTCTGCCCAAACCCAAATGCACAAGTAAAGAAAATGATATGGTGGTCATCACACTGTGCTAAACCTCTCATTTTTCACTACCTGCTGGTAACTCCAACACTCAAAAAAAAAAAATTTAACTAGTTCAAACTACTTAATAAAAATTAGCTGAAACAACACAATTCTTGAGATTTCATTTGGACAACTTAAATTTATATGTTTAACCCACATAAATTTGTTAAAAGTGTTAAGTTAACTTAATTTGTGTTGAGACAACATAAACAAATTGTGTGGGACTCTGTATTTTTTACAGTGAAGGGTGAAATAAGCTGAGGTCACATGAAGAAATGTCGCTAATTGTTTACTGTTTATTTCAATACTTACCCCTATGGACTGCAGATAAAAAATAATAATTCCACACAGTCCCTGGGTTCCCTCACCTCACCTCGCCACCCTGCCCCCAATGCAATTTATTTGCTTGAACTCAACACCATTGTGGCCTCTTGCTGCTTAAAAACATAAATGTTGCTTAAAGTTACCAAAATTGATGATTGTATGAATATTTTAGCTATAGTGAAGTAGAAGACAGGGCGACACAGTGGCGCAGTAGGTAGTGCTATCGCCTCACAGCAAGAAGGTCGCTGGTTCAAGCCTCGGCTCAGTCAGTTGACGTTTCTGTATGGAGTTTGCATATTGTCCCTGCGTTCGCGTGAGTTTCCTCCCACTCTGGTGCTCTGGTTTCCCCCACAGTCCAAAGACATTGGGTAGGCTAAATTGTCCGTATGATATGAGTGTGAATGAGTGTGTATGGATGTTTCCCAGAGATGGGTTGCAGCTGGAAGGGCATCTGCTGTGTAAAACATGTGCTGGATAAATTGGCAGTTCATTCTGCTGTGACGATTCTGCTGTGACGAACCCAGATTAATAAAGGGACTAAGCTGAAAAGAAAATGAATGAATGTATGAAGTAGAAGACTGCATTCACATAATCAAACAATAGACAACCCATTCCTGACAACCTTTTAGGGCGTACTCACGCTATGCTATTCGAACCGTGCCCAGGCCCGTTTCCCGGATCATTTGAGAAGTGTGAGTGCTCTGAATTGGGCTCAGGCACGGTTCACTTGGGCGGCCCTGGCCCAGTTGGAAGAGGTGGGCCTGAGCATGGTTCACTTGGGCTCAGGCGCGATACGCTTACACTACTTATCCAATAGTGGCATGACTTTTTGCCGCATTTTGTGACAAGATCCACCCACACGACTGTCAGTAAATGACCGCACACACACATACACACACAACACGAAATACAAAAGTTTATTTTTTCACTTTACGTAACACATTAATTATGTTATTGTCTCATTCAGATTAAGGCAAATAACTATTACTGATGTCTATGTTAACATAGTCAGTAGTGTCTTCAAAGTAAGTGAAAGATCCAGAAGGGCATTCTGCTGCTGATTTGATTCAGAAGGGCACTTTTTTGTCAGACGATCACCAGTTTTACTTTCATTCATTCACCATCATTCATTTTAAAAAGCACCCAGTCCATTTTATTTCTATATATTTTACTGGAACGCATTAACTCTACAGGTGCCTAATAGTTAGCTGTGGAGCTAACATTAATCATATTCTCTCTAGTGAACGCATAAAAATCATCATCATAATTTACTCGAGTACACGCCTCAAATTCTCGTGCCCCCCCTTTCAGGTGCTGTCGCCCCCATGGTGGGGCGCACCCCACAGTTTGAAAACCCCTGCTGTAGATCACTACTTTAGCAGTGACTGATCCTGCTGAAGCCCACATAAACAGGAATTATTGTAGATAACTGCCTTAGCAGTGACAGCTCCCATTGGAGCCTACATATATTTTAATCATTATAATCATGTATTTGGACTTGTGGGGGAAACCGGAGCACCCGGAGGAAACCCATGTGAACATGAGGAGAACATGCAAACTCCACACAGAAATGCCAACTGACCCGGCCGTTGAACCAGTGACCTTCTTGCTGTGAGTCGATTGTGCTACCCACTGTGCTGCCGAGACGCCCCTCCACAGGAGACACAACTCCACAGTTGTGTGCAATGCAATATTTTAATAAAAAACTGCTGATACTCGCAGCTCTTATTGGTGGAATGTACAATCAATGAAAATTGGTCACTAGCCTGGCCAAGTTTAGCCATGAAAACTCTCTCTCTCTATACAAATTGAAGCTTCTAGATCAGCGTTTTCACTGACATGGAAGGATACCAGAACTGTGACACCACTGAGTCGTATCGAACTGAACCGTGATTTTTGTGAACCATTACACCCCTAATACATATATATATATATATATATATAGATAGATAGATAGATAGATAGATAGATAGATAGATAGATAGATAGATAGATAGATAGATAGATAGATAGATAGACAAAGTCCTTTTAAAGGAGTGAGCACAGAAGAAACTTCAAGGAAACTTCAAGCAGGTAGGAAATGCATTCTGCATTTATATATATATATATATAAAGAGAGAGAGAGAGAGAGAGAGAGAGAGAGAGAGAGAGAGAGAGAGAGAGAGAGAGAGAGAGAGAGAGACTTTCAAAGCTATTTTAATTATAAAAACAATTATACATTCAAAACATTACACAATCCAGATCAAGCATAACGGAAAACTTCCAAATACAAAATGAACATGCAACAACAACCACAAAATGCTGCATTTACCACATATTTAAAAATGTCAAAAATACACACACATTATCACTCTCTCTTCTTTAAAACATCATATTAAAACCTCCCTCTTCACTGGGTTGACATAGTATGTTTTCAAAACCCCACAAAGAAAAAAAGGATTCTAAATCATTTACTAATTCATAATACCTATACTCCAGCATTAACCTAATTTTAACCAGAGCCTTAAACATTTGTAAGGGATCAGTGCATCTATTAAGCATTGCTTTATTCTTTCTTGTTAGGCAAATGGCCATTTTAGCTTTTCCAAACAAGAAATTTATTAACACTATTTTATTCTTATTTAGAGCACTATATTTTGGTCCAAAAACAAAAATTTTTTTTGCAAAAATAAAACCAAAGTTATGACTCAACTCGCATAACAAATTTAAAATTGCCTTTAACCTTGTACAACCAATAAAAATGTGAAAAACTGTCTCAGAAATGCCACAGAAAGAACATTCTTCGCCTTGCAAAGGATCTATACGTGCTTTAAACCTATTTGTTGCTATAATGCAATGTGAAATCCTCCACTGTAGATCTCCACTTCTTTTGTTCAATAGGATTCTTATATAGAGATCTCCAACATCCTTTTGGAGAAGAACCCGCCTCAAGTAAATCAGTCCACTTAGTCTCTGGAAGATCTTTTAGAACTCTCATATTAGAAAATTTAACACATATACAATAAAGGGCTTTCTAAGAAATAGTATTAAAAAGTCCAAGTTCAGGTGTCTTAAAAGAAAGCAACCTTCCTTCCACCTCTTGCCAGTCTCTAACATTCACAGTTATTCTAATCTTAGGGAAGATACTATCAGATGTTTCCTCTTCAAATCAGATACTATCAGATGTTTCCTCTTTCAAAGCAGAAACATAATCTTTGATTTCTTCTAACAGTTTTTGTGCCATTCGAACTGAAAATATTCCAGTTCTTACTGCCAATTCTTCTGCAGGTAACCATTGATCATTTAATCTAAGATGACCAATCTTATTTATTCCTGCCCTCATTAAATTTGTGCGTATTGATTGCGATTTCAGTTTCTCACTAGGAATGTGAGGATTAAAAATTAAAGGTTCTTCTAAAAGCCTCTGATTAGATATTTCTTCTTTTTCTACCTTAAACCTTTGCCAAACATTAAACACTGAAATGTAAAAAGAGGAAAGTCCAGTTAAATTAATTTCTTTTAAATTCATCAAAAAAAAAAATTTGTCCAAATTCATCCTCCCTATTCTATTAAATAAAGAATAAGCTACAATAGTCCAGTTTGGAGGCTGATGATGAAGTAACTTTTGAATTGTTTGCAATCTAAAAGCAGCAACTTTAGATCGTATATCTATAAGTCCTTGACCCCCTTCATTCAACTGTAGATACAGAACTGATTCTCGCAACCAGTGTTTACCTGACCAAAAAAAATTTATAAAACACTTTTGGATTTTTCCAATAAAATCATCTGGTGGATTCATTACAAATACTTTATGCTATAAAATGGAAGCAGCAAGATTATTAATAACTAGTACTCTCCCTCTATATGAAAGATTAGGTAAAATCCAGTTCCATTTTAAGAACCTAGCACACATTTTATCCTTTAAACCTTCCCAGTTTTTCCTAATATAATGTTCAGATCCCATATAAATTCCTAAAAATTTAAACCCATTTTTTTCCCATTTCACATTTCCAGGGATAATTGGTAAAGACATTGTTGTGTTATTGTTACACCAAAAAGCTTCAGATTTTCCCCAATTCAGTTTTACAGATGATGCTTTCTCATATAGATCAATACAATCATTAACAACAATAATACCTTCCTGTTTTTTAACAATAACAGTGATGTCATCGGCATATGCTGTCAGTTTAACAACATGGGACATATGACCAATTTCCAAACCAATCAATTTTTTTCTTAACAAACACAACAAAGGTTCAACTGCTAAAGCATACAATTGTCCTGAAAGTGGACATCCCTGCCTGATGCCTTTTTGTAACCTTATTGGCCGACTTAACCCACCACCTACTTTCAAAATACAAGCTGCATTCATATACAGGAGTTTGATCTGGGAAATAAAAACAGTTCCAAAGCCAAAAGCATGCATTGTATCAAACAAAAAACCATGATCTACTCTATCAAAGGCTTTTTCCTGATCCAGGAACAAAAAGCCAAAATTTTCTTCATATTCTTTAGAGTATTCTAGAATGTCTCTGATCAGAAAGATATTGCCGTATATTGTTCTTCCTGGAATGCAATACGACTGATCGATATGTATTATATCACCCAGAACTAATTTCAGTCTGTTTGCCAAAACTTTGGCTATCAGTTTATAATCAGTTGTCAAAATAGAAACTGGCCTCCAGTTTTTTAAAAGACTCAAATCCCCTTTTTTGGGTATCAGTGCCAACACAGCTCTTTGAGAACTTGTGGGAAGTACATCTTCCTTAAAACATTCTTGTACTACCTGATAAAAGTCTTTTCCAATAATTTCCCAAAATGCTTTATAACAATCCACTGGCAGACCATCAATTCCAGGGGCACGACCAGTTTTCATTTGCATAACAGCATCAGTTAACTCCTTAAATGAAAGTGAAGAGTCCAGAGTCTGACTTTGTTCTTTAGTGATAGTGGGAAGCTGTTGCAATAGTTGTGAAACGCAACTAGAATCAATGTCCTCCTTTTTATACAGTTCTGAGTAGAAATCCACTGCAATTTTTCTCATTTGTCCTGGGTCACAAGTCTTTTATCCATCAGAAGTTGTCAAGCAGTACATGTTATTTTGTTTTTGTAATGTCTTTTCTAGCTTAAAAAAAAAGCAGTAGGAGCATCCATATCGTGAACAGACATGAACCGAGATCTTATTAAGGCTCCTTTAGCTTGTACATGCAATAATGTTTCAAGATCTTGCTTTTTTTCACAAAGATTGTCCATTAAGGAAGAGTCCAAACTTTGAATCATGCCAGAAGCAATCTGAGAAAGTTCTTGTTCTATCTCAGCTATTTTTTGCTTCATTTGTTTAGTAGAAAAGCAGGTATATTGCTGACAAAACATTTTTATTTGTGTCTTTCCAATTTCCCACCATTGTATTAATTTTTCAAAATCATCTTTTTGAGACACCCAGTCACACCAAAACAGCTCAAATTTTTCATAAAAATCTTTTTTTTTTAACAAAGCCACATTTAACTTCCAGTAAGGGCTTTTATATTTTAGCTGTGTTAAGGCAATATTAACTATAACAAGGTGATGATCAGATAAACAACATGGATAAACCAAACAATCTATTAATCTGTTTTTTTCTTTTTTCTTGATGTAGAAACGATCAAGTCTAGCAGCACTTATTCTTCCTTGTGAAGCTTTTATCCATGTATATTGTTTTACATCTTTATTTATTTCTCTCCACGGATCCACAAGATCATACTGAACAACAATACTTTTTAAAAGAGATGCTGATATAGAGTCAGGCTCTTCATTATTTCTATCCAAACAAAAGTCTAGGGTACAATTCCAGTCTCCACCTATAATAAAAAATTCATCTGATTTTATAAAAAATGTTCTTAAAAAATCTTTCAACTTTCAAAAAAAAAGTTATCTATCTGCACTTTTATTTGGAGTATATATATTTACTAAAACAAATAACTGATTATTAATTTCAGCTTTAACAATCAAAAGACATCCTTTAACTAACTCTATTTTAGATAAAATATTAACATTAAAATAATCTGAGAAAAGTATAGCTACCCCAGCACTAAGGTTTGTGCCATGGCTTAAACAAGTTGTCCCTTTCCGCCACATACTTAGCTCTGATTCATTATATACATCACTATGAGTTTCTTGTAGAAATAGTATTTCGCTATTTTTGAGCTTCAAAAATTCAGATAATAAGGCTCGTTTTTCACTATCCCTCATCCCATTTACATTTAGAGATCCAACTCTTAAATTGCTCATTTTAGGGGATGGAAAATAAGGAAAACTAAAAGCCAAAAAAATAAAACTCAAAGCAAAAAATAAATAAATATAGACCCCACGCCCATGTGTATTTATTTTCTCCGTTTTAATGTTTTTTTTTCCGGTTCTTTCTGATCTTTCCGCACCTCCATCATAAACTTCCTCAGCCTAAATCTTTTTTGTTTTGAAATCACATCACAACCAACCGATCTTTGAGCAAGCACAACTAATTTGACAAATTTGTCACCATCTGGGAAATATTTAAAAATATCGATTTTTTTCCCTTTAGTTTGATCCAGAAAATCGTTCAGTTCCTCAACAGAATAAACATCATTCAAAAGCTGACTACAATCAATCTCAGAAATCTCGGAGCATGTTTCATAATCATCCATTTGATCCTCATCCTCTAACACAACAGATTGTAAACCTCTACCAGCACTCACATCTCCAGCTCCACATACTTCATCCGTTACAGAAAACTCTGAACTCGCATTCATATCACCGATTCACTTGGATGAATTAAAAGCACTCACCTCAAACTTTGAACTGTTTTCTGATATAGTGTTCTCAGATGAAGCTCCCTGGATATTCTTATCAAGATGAGAAGTTTCACATGTAGAAACAAATGCCTCCGGATTTTTGTTTTCAGTGCTACACGTTTGTTTCACCAATGGATTCGCCATATCATCCGCCGTTTTGTGCTTTTTTGTCTCAGCCGTGTTTTCACCGTTTTCGCTACGATTTACTTTCTCTTCAGTATTTATTTCAACCTCGCTCTGTTTTTTGTGCAGACAAGATAATTTTTTGTGTCTTTAAGAAAAACTACAACAGCCTTGTTCATTTGAGAAGCTGAAACAAATGTTCCATGGCCAACAATCTCACCCATAGATAGAAGTACATCTTCTATCGCAAAAGGCTGATCAGATAAAACTTTACACCCGTTTTTTTATAGAAAAACATGGCGTTTCTTCTCCCGAGGGAGACACCATGGTTTTCTAAACTACAAACCTTCACGGTGTTTTTTTTTTTTTTTTTTAAGTGAAAATTAATAATTAACTTAATTGTGATAGGAAAAAAAGAAAGGAAAAAGATTCAAAGGTAAAAGAAAAACGTTTTAGAGATTCAAACAAGCCGCTCTCACACCCACACCACGCTCTGACTTCCCAGCATGCAAGAGAGAGAGAGAGAGAGAGAGAGAGAGAGAGAGAGAGAGAGAGAGACCTTTTAAAGGATTTTACTGCTTTACTGTAGTGCCACAGTTTGTGTAAAGTGTAGCTATCGTGGCTTACAATGAGGTTACTTCAGTCTATACAAGTAGTTTCTCTTTACTGTGTATCCAGCAAAAAGCTTGTAAAAATGGGAACAATTGGGAATACTTAAATTCAGAAGAGCTCAACATATCATGTGATCCTCACCTTAAATCATTCAGCATTTTATTTTTATTTTTTTCTGATTCAACCTTTTTACATTTATTTTACCCTGGTTTTATCAAAATAGTATTTCTACCTACGCAGACACAGGTCTCGGCAGAAATTTGCATGTTTATTTTGAATATACAGTACTACGTCCAACAGGACATTCAACTAAACTTTGTCATACAAACTCCTATCTCGTTTATCCGGTTTTCTGTAGAGCGCTGTCTAAAACATGACATGCCTTTTGTACATAATTTTATTCATCAGTGTCCAGCAAAATGTTGGCATTGAGAACATTTAACCAGCGCCGGTTGATGGTTTACTTTTTTTATTTGCTTATCATATGCATAATTTTTTACATTTTTATATGTTTGGGATCATATTATGTGTACTCAAGAGACAAAATGTTACCTGCTGGTGAGTTATCTTTATCTTTATAGCTAATGTTAACTGCTGTTTTATGTTTCTTCATGTTTTAAAAAGTCATTGTGATGTAGAATGAAATAACATAATTCAGAACAGTATGCCAGATCATTGCAAGCAAGAAACGAGGAATTTGTTCAATGTGTCATTCTAAAAATGTCCTTAATTTAAATTATTTTATATGAGACATAATACAATGATATGAGATATAATAGGTTTATATGCCATATGTATTCTTATAACTCACAAAGTAAATTTTAGATATTAGATACATGAGCAATAATAATAATAATAATAATAATAAATGCTTCTTTAAAACAGAAAGGTTAAGAATAGCAGTTTGTGGATATAACACACAACTAATGAAACAACCTAAAGATTAGAAAAACACTTTTTTATTAACTTTAATATCTGAGCTTAAATATTTGAATTTTTTTTCTTGTTACTCTACCGAATCTTTCATGAAATAGAAGTAAAATACAAACTTATAAAAAAATGTGCAAGTTTCCTTTGAGGTTAAAAAGTAAAAAAAAAATTAAATTATATATATATATATATATATATATATATATATAGGATTAAGAAAAGCTTTGATGAGGAAAATGTATTACTCTTGGCTCAGTGAAAAGTATTTAAATGTACCATCATCATTATTTATCTGTATAAATTATTTAGTTTAAATTTGTATGGTAATTTAAAAGTACTGTATATAATTAAAACAAATTACATTTAAAAGCCAAACACTTCCATTCATGTACTTATTTTTATTGCTTAAACCTTAAATGGGGAATTGAAATGAGCATTCAAATGTTTATGTATTTGTATACTTCTGCTTTGTATACGTTTCCTTCTCAAGTGCCAGTAACAACAGACTCTAACAAAGGTATCAGGAAGGGAGATTCAGCTGCAGACAATGAAACACAGGAGATACAGGTAACATCATTAAATTGTAGGATTGTCAACTTTATAATTTATGTACAACACCTAAACAAAATATCTGTAAAAACAATTGTCCCATTGATAAAATAAATAATTTCTTCTTGGCTTTCCCATAAAAAAGAATGAAGATGACAAGCAGGCAGACAAAACATATCAGGTGTGTATATAATTTACTTATGTCTTAAATTTGAGAGATTAATCTAACTTTTTCATTAATATTATGAGAGGTTTGAACAAATGTTTGAATAACAAATTATATAAAACTTATTTATAAAACATAAATGTATTACATCTAACAATAATTACGCATATTGTCAACCTTTTCGAAGCAAAGATTTACATTTCATTGTCAAAAAATTTATATTTCACTATTAAAGTTTATTATAGGTTATAGGGTTGTTAAAGTTTCTCTATTGTAATTAACAATGTCACAGTACTACTAGGCTCTTTCATCCCATCTCATCAGCGATGCCAATCACTTGAGTTTCCCAGCAGAAGAAGAACTCCAATGCTATGTGGAAAACTTCCACTATGGGGATTTCGCCAGAAAGCCAATCATTTGAATGAGTAATAAAACGGGCCAATGAAATGCCAATGAATTGGCGGCATCAGCATACGCAGCTGGTAGCAATCACAATCAGCTGTGTATAAAGATGCCTCACGGTACTGAGAGAATCTTTGGTTCCTCTATCTCCAACTTCATTCGAGAGAGAGAGTGAACGAGAGAAGCTGCTGGCGATCCACAGACTATTTTCTCCCGATCTCAGACTGTGTAACAACGCAGTGGCAGACATTTGAGCTGGGTCCATTCTCCCGTCCTTGGGCATTCTCTGGCCCAGTTCTCCTAGAGCCGTTTGTATAAGAGATGATAAGAGATATTAAACATGTCGTTCCAACCATGCATTTCTGGATTTGGTGGTTCCCTGTCCTCGGTTGGCACAAGCACTGTGTTGCATGTCTCGTGGGCAGTGCAAGCTAAGATCGTGGCTCGCTGTTGCAAAATGGCGAACCACCCTTGTTGTCCCCTGCAAGTCGTTTGGCACTTGGGCAGATCTGAGGGTTACAGTGGGGGTCAATCTGCCGCCCTCTGGCTCACGGACCTCCCACTCCTTAGCACGATCCATCCAAGCCTTCAGTAAGAGAACCGATCCATCCTCCCAGATGGTCGCCCTCTCACTCAATAAACCAGATGTCCATCGATGCATCGGAAGGTGGTCTGTCATTATGGGTGGCGAGCGAGGCAATGGATCTAAAGGCAGATATGATGGCTGTGCTTTCCTGGGCTGCTTCAGCTGTGGGTGTAAAGATGGTCATCCTCCAGCCCCATGGCCAGACCCACTATATGGGTGCTAGGTGGAGGCTAAGAAGAAGGCCAAGCCTTCTAAACCTCCTGTCCCCTTCTTCCCGAAAGTGCACAGTGAGCTTACGCAGACTTGAAGGGACCTTTCTCTGCCCGATTTGAGTGCGCTTCCACGTTTCCACCCTTGATAGTGGAGCAGCCAGGGGATATGAGGTTATTCCCGATATTGAGCATGCCATTGCGATCAATCTATGCTCTGTGTCTCTATGCCCAATCTGTGCCTCTTCCTGGTGCGGTCAGCCACATTTTCCATGCAAGGTGTGTAAGCGGTCTGCATCCCTCTGGGTCAGAGCCTACACTGCTGTGGACCAGGCTGCTTCTGCCCTGCACGCAATAGACACATATCAGTGATACCAGGCACGTTGCCCAAGCGTTGACCCAGCTGCACAAGGGTGGTTCCAAACCAGGCCTGATGCATGAGCTCTGCATACCACCAAGTCGGTTGCACATGCCCTGGGAAGGACGATGGCCACATTAGTGGTCCAGGAACGCCACCTCTGGCTAAACCTGGCTAATACGTGTGATAGTGACAAAATTCACTTTCTTAATGCACCCATACCCCAAGCTGACCTGTTCAGCGACATCGAAAGAACAGTCGAGTGTGAAAGAGCAGTCAATGCAATGGGTGAAGTCATCTATCGGCGGGCTCATAAGACGAGTAGAAAAAGAATGACAGTGTAATGGGTCTTTAAAACAATACAACCGCCACAGCCTGGCGTATGCGGCAAGTTTAAAAAGTTACAGCTTTGAAGCACCAGTACAGATAGCGGGAAAGACTCAAGGCAAGGCAAGTTTATTATACATGTATAGCCCATTTCATACACAGTGGCAATCCAAAGTGTTTTACATAAACAGGAATAAATGAGACAACTATAAGAAAATAAAAACAAATTTAAAAAGTGATTAAAAACAGATAAAAACAGATTAAAATGTGTTAAAACAGGTTCTACAAGACTGAAAAGAAAAGTAGGACATAATAGTGTGATCTGTTGGATGTAGCACAGTGCTCATTCAGTAAAGGCACATTTAAACAAATGTGTTTTAGTCTTGATTTGAACGTACCTAATGTTGGAGTACATCTGATCATTTCTGGAAGCTGATTCCAGCAGCGAGGTGTGTAATAGCTGAGGACAGGTGTGATGTGCTCTGATTTTCTGGTTCTGGTCAGAATCCTGGCTGCAGCATTCTGGATGAGCTGCAACTGTCTGACTGTCTTTTTGTGAAGGCCAGTGAGGAGTCCATTACAGTAATCCACTCTGCTGGTGATAAAAGCATGAACAAGTTTCACTGGAAACAAAGAATCAAATTTTTGCAGTGTTTTTGAGATGATAGCATGCTGATTTTCTTACCGCTTTGACAAAGCTACTGAAACTAAAATCTGATTCCAGAATCATACCAAGATTCTTGACCTTATTTTTTTTGTTTGACCCTTAGCGCCAAGGTACGCATTCACCTTAAGAACCTTATATCTGTTCCCAAATGCAATGACTTCAGTCTTTGTTTAACTAAAAAAAGGCACATCCAATGCGTAGGAGTAGGAGTATATAAAGGTTGAACGGGAGAGGTGCCAGAGTTGAACACTGTAGGACTCCACATTTCATGGGTGTCCACCTCAACCTATAGTCACCTATACTGACATATCTCACCCTTTAAGGTAGGATCTGAACCATTTGAGCACTGTCCTAAACAGCCAAACACAGTTTTCCAGCCTATCCAGATGTATGCCATGATCGACAGTGTCAAATGCATCATGAAGATCAAGCAATACCAGCACTGTTAGTTTGCCCAAATTCGTATTTAGGCAGATATTATTGATTGTCTTTATAAGGGAGCTCTCTGTGCTATGATGTGCTCTGAAATCAAATCGAAAGTTGTCTAAACATCCCTTGGAGCTTAAAAACTTGTTAACTTGGTTAAAAACAACTTTTTTCAATCAATTTGCCAATGAAAGGGATATTTGAAATTTGCTCAATAGGGTGTTATCCAGGTTGCTCTTTTTTAAGAGGTGTTTAACAACTACAGTTTTAAGTGGAGTTTGGGAAAGTCCCTGAAAGAAGTGAAGCATTTACCACTTTTGGAAAATTCATTTCTATACAGAAAAAACAATTTTGAAGAATGATGCGGGAAGTGTGTCAAGACTGCAGGTTGATGTTTTCATAATTTGCACAATCTCTTCTAAGATTTTACCATCACTTGCCAGGAAATCAGACTAACTGTCTAATTTCTTAAGTTGTGGTTGAGCTTGTCTGATATCGACACAGATTGATTGGATGAGCTGACTGCCTTTCTAATATTATTGAATAAATCAGTAAAGAAATGAGCAAACTCATTGCATTTGCTTTCAGGGGGTGGTTCACTGGGAATCCTACTAGGGGGAAGGAGGGGGGGGGGGGTGAGTCTCTCTACTGTTGCAAATAGAGTGTGAGTGTTATTAAGTCACTGTTCATTGGGCTTGAAAAGAAAGTCTGCCTAGCAATGTTTAGTCCCACATTAAAAGCATGTCTTTAAAGATGTTATAATGGACTACTAGTTTCGTCTTCCTCCATATTCCATTCCTTCCCAGTCTTCTTCCTGACTTTAACAGGAGCAACGTCATCCATGACATTCTTAACATTAGAGTTAAACAAACCAAGAAGAATATCAACAGAGTCTGCAGATATGCTTGATGCTAGCAATTTGGCTTTCATAAATTGCTCACTTGTTTTTTATTTATGCATCTCTTTCTGACAGGGACAGATCTGTCTTCAATGGCTGGAGTTATCTATATATCTAAGAAAATACAGAAATAATCAGATGCAACATCCTTAACAACAGTTGATGAAATATGTAAACCCTTATTTATAGTTAAATCTAGAGTGTGTCCACGGTTGTGTGTGGGTCCTTACATGCTGAGTCAGATCAAAAGTGTCTTTTACATCATTGATTTCTGGATTATCAATGTGATTATTAAAATCCCGGGCATCACGGTGGTGCAGTGGGCAGCTCAGTTGCCTCACAGCAAGAAGGCCGCCGCCACTGCGAGGGCTGGACAGAAACTTTGCAGGTGTAGCAAATAATTCAGGAGTGATAGGGCATAGACCTCAGTATAGACCTTCCAGTGGAAGCAACCCGGCAGGGAGCAAAAATCAAAATGTAACTGTTATTACTTATATACAATTAGTATTAGTAATATCAATTCGTTTTTTTAAACTTAAGTGTTGGTTACTCCAAAAATGAAAATTAAGTTATTAGTTTCTCACCCTCATGTTGTTACAAATCCCACAAGTCCTTTATTCATCATCAAAATACAAATTACATTATTTTAGTTCTGAGAGCTGAGTGCTCCCTTATCCTCCATAAAGGTTCCCTGACAAGTTGAAAGTCCATAAAGGTGCCAAAACAATCCTTTAAACAAGCAATCCTTCAGCGATTCAATGTGAACATTGTTAAGCTATGAGCAAACTTTTGTGCATGCATAAAAGAAAAATGACTTCATTCAACTGTTTCTTCTTTTCAGTGTCAGTATAGAGTGTGCGTTCATGTGTCATGCTTGGCCCCACCTATGACATAGTATCTAGGATGCCACTGATCTTTCATTAAACCAAAGGGAGTTATGCGCAGACATCCTGGGGTATACATCTCCACACAGTGCTTGTGGATGCATGCAATATACTGGCAATTAAGAGAATAAACTGTTGAATAAACCCCTTATTTTTGTTTAATGTGCAAACAAAAGTATTCTCATAGCTTGACACTATTCTATGTGAATCACTGATGGCGTGTGGTTGGTTTTGAGAATGTTTTTCGATACCTTTCTGAATTTTGTTGTCAAAGAAGGATGGGAGAGCTCTCAGATTTCACCTAAAATTTCTAAATTTTTGTGTTAACTAAAGAATTAAAAAAACATATGTTTCTCATGATTGCGTCAGAAATATGAAGGATTTAAAGGTTGTTGGAGGAAAAAACAAGAAAAAATATTTATAACATCAAACTGATTTTTAATTATCTTCATTTCAGGGTCGAGTGAACATGCATGTTTTTGAAGATTGTTGCGGTGGATCTCTTGATCAACTAAGGGACAACCTTCTCTATCCATTGTTCCCCAATGTTAGTCCTATACACATTTATTTGTATATTCTTAAGAAAAATCATTCTCAATATAGTATGTATTATAATATGATGTTTCTCTTTAAAGGTGCGAACCACAGTGAGCAGACTTGCTGTGTCACCTCAAGGGAGCAGTTATGGGTTGAGAGTCTTTGGCTTCCTTCATCCTCCAGAAACCAGTAGGTCCAGATTGACGAAAATGTTTTAATGTATGCTGAGTTTAATAATATAAATATTTTGATGAATTAACAAAACCATTGATGTTGTTTTATTACCAGATGAATATATTTTTGCTGTTGCCTCTGATGATAACTCAGAGTTCTGGCTCAGTTTAAACAAAAGTCCAAAAAACCTTCAACTCCTTGCTTATGTTGGTGAGGTAATGTCTGCTGTCAATGTGTTTGCTAGGAATTCAACTGTTTGTTTACAATGAAACATGGATGAATAAATGTTGTGATTTTTAATAACAGAAGTATATAATTACCACTGTGTGGGGAAAAATTATGCTTTGTTAAATTTTAATTATTTATGATGATTAAAACATGATTATCACTGAAAAAAAATTAGGACATAAGGCCAATTATTAGATAAAAAATAATTGGTAAAACTTTAGTTTAAGTAACAATTCACAACATTTACTACTAGCTTATTACCTTTAAATATCAATGGTTTATTAGCACTTATAAAGTATGACCTTACCTTACATTCCTAATCCTACCCAAATCAATTCAATTCATTTTTATTAAAAAATAATGTGTCAGTCCAGATTTCAGAGTTGAATTTCTCTTTAGTTAATTTCACTGTGGTCTAATTTTCAAGTCCAAACACTGAAGAGCAAATCCATCGATGCGCAGCTCCACAAGTCACAATACCATGCAAGCCAGTGGTTACAGTGGCGAGGAACAAAACTTCACCAAATGAACAAAAGTGAAGGAAAAAACATTCAATTCCTAAACCCAACTACTACCCTTCTAACTATGAATAAGCAGCTAATTATTTGTTCATTAAGCTAAATATTTTTGTTGATGGTTTGTTATTAGCATGAATTGTATATTAAAATAAAGTGTGATCACATAAATAATATTATGAAAAAAGTCAAAATGAGAACATATTGTTACATATGACAACAAACTTCTAAATTATGTATATCTAATTATATATAGTTAGAATTGTGGCAAATTAAATAATGAGCTAAAAATAAAAAAAGAGTGACAAATATTAAGAGACACATAATTCTTAATTATAAAAATAAATTTGGCATTAATGTCCAATATATTTTTTGATTAAAAAAATCTAAATTATGACTGTATAAATTTCAGTTATGATAAGTGACAAAATTCATTCAAAATTACAAAAAAAAAAAATTATTTTAAACTTGAAAATTCTAAATTATATAGAAATGACACATGGTTGTCTTCTTCAATCTTTCCTATATGCAATTATAAAGATGTGAATAAAAATAGCAACAGTAATATTTTTGCATTGCAAATTATTTACTTGTAAATATAGTAATGTAATTTTAATACAACAAACCCACCTGTTGTACCATGTGTGCTGTTCATTTGTTTTATTTACATGTAATTACTAATGCATGTTAGCCATTACATGTACATTACATTACATTACACAGAGCTGTGTTCAAAATAATAGCAGTGTGTGGAGTATGAAAGAATTGGTTCTTTCCTTGAATAAGAACTGGTGTCCTTAAGAATCTTTTTATTAAAGAGGAAGATCATCATGCAAATTGGTGAAGTTTTTTCCTTGCCGCTGTCGCCACTGACTTGCATGCTTCAGGACTTGTGGAGCTTAACTGACCTTCCACTCTGAAAACTGTACTGACACTGTTTCAATTTACTATAATCTTCTATGTTAAGCTTTTTTGACACAATACATTGTAAAGGTGCTATAGAAATAAAGATGAATTTAATTGAATTAATGTATCACATTCTTAAGGATTATATTTCTTTCAGAATTGTGACGTCAAATGGGTCCTTCCATATACTTTAGAAGACCAAAATATTTGATACAGAGTCTATTTGAGAAACAAAAATGTACAAAGAAGTGCAGCAACGTATAGGATGCTAATTTAAAACTATCTAAAATGCTATAAAGTGGCAACAAAAACTGAAACATGAAAAAAAAAACAGTCAGATTAGAAAATATGCATTCAATCAAAGATTAGTTGCAGCAATGCTAAAAAAAAATAAAAAATAAAAAACAGCTGTAAGGAAGTTTACGGCCACCTGGCCGCCGGGAAGAAGGAGGCGGAGAACCGACGACGTTTTAAATAAATATTTATTAATAAAAGGGACAGCAGCTCCTCACGGAGACTGCCGTCTACATCAAAACAAACAGACGGCAGCTCCTCACGGAGACTGCCGTCAAACTGAAAGCAAAAGTAATATGTCCGGGCCCGGCCCTCTCTCTCTGTCCTCTGCCATCGTTCCTCCTCTTATAGTCCAGAGCTCCTTTCGTGGGATTGAAGGCCGGTGCGCGCCACAGGTGCATCTCATCTGTGGCGGGCCTCGTTTCGATCCCACGGCTCTCGGCCACGCCCCCTCGCCACAACAGCATATGACAAATTGGTTAAAACTTGCCAAGGAATACATTCACTGTCCCAAAGAGAAACTTGGACAGATAAAAACAAAATCTAGTGCTTATTGATAGTATGTCAAATGTCCCCCCAGTTCAATGTGATACATTCAGTATGTCTCTTTTGAAGTATGGTTCAGTTTAATTCAGTTAATTTTAGTACTAATGTCAATGTTAAGACGAATCCACTGAAGAGCGGGTCCACCAATCTGAATTAACCATGCCAATGGCAACAAGGGCAGGGAGCCAAAAGTCAACCAAATGACAGAAGTTGGGAACAAATCTTGGGAAAAACCAGACTGGGAAAAACAAATCTTGGGAAAAACCAGGGTTGACCAATTCTCCTCTGGCCAAACAAGTGGCAGAGCTACAGTCTAAAATGCCTGAAGACTTGAGAATAATTAGCATCAATTGTGGAGGAGATGCAGGTCCAAGTAGGTTACCAGAAGGGTGTTTAAATTACCCGAAAGGATCTACAGAGATTTTTATGTCACTGGGGTCTTTGCAGGAATCAGTCGTGTTCTTGACTCAATAGTGGCCATAACAACCATTTGCTCTGGATATGGGATTATGTGAATATTGGGATAAGCACCTGGAGGAAACTCATGCAAACACGGGGAGAACATGCAAACTCCAACTGGCTCAGCCAGTTGGATAGGTGACCTTCTTGCTGTGAGGCGACCGTGCTAACACTGAGCCGCCGTGCCACTATAAGATTTACAAATGTATAGAAAGTTCAATAAGGAGCCAATGCAATGCTGACAGAAGCAGACTAATGTG
>CAIGQZ010000320.1:19129998-19148838 GCA_903798205.1 Danio tinwini | reverse complement strand
TATATATATATATATATATATATATATATATATATATATATATGTATGTATGTATGTATGTATGTATGTATGTATGTATGTATGTATGTATGTATGTATGTATGTATGTATGTATGTATGTATGTATGTATGTATTTATTTATTTATTTATTTATTTATTTATTTATTTATTTTAGAAAGTACTCTTGCAGCTGCATTTTGAACTAGACAAACTTTGTTAATTAAGCCTAAAGGGCAACCACCTATTAACACAAGTACATGAACAACATCTTGGTGTCAGGTAAAAAGGACTACATATAGACAATTCAGACCCCTGAACTCAACCTAATTGAAAACTTTTTGATATTAAAAATGCCTTTTCTGAAGTAAAACCCAAAATTCACAGGAATTATGGGGCATAGTTTGTTTGTTATGGCTAAAATACCTGTTTCTGAGTGGCAGAAGTTTTTTTTTTAACTCGATGCAACAGAATGTAGAGAAATGGTCAAAATCTAAACCTTTAGTTTGTAGGTTTTATGAGTATATTGAAACTTTTACCGGATTAAAATTTCTTTTATATGCCTCCTGTAAAGGTACACACAGTATTTCTAAAATCTTTTAATATTTTGATTAAGAATTGAATATGTAATGTTTCCACTCTATTTGAAATACGATATTAAAAGCTATTTTAAAATATTTATTTTTAAATATAATAAAATGTTATATTATATTTTATTTACATTTTTGAACACTGTATATACACATGTAATACTCTTCACAAGTTTGTTAAAGCAAAAAATTTAACTTTGATTTAAATATTTGCTTTAACTGATTATTTATGTGGCATATTTATGTTCTGATTTAGACAGGAAATGAATGGACTGCTCCTGGCGAGTACTGGAAATTTGCAACCCAAATATCCAAACCTGTTTTGTATGGGAAATTTATTTTTTCTTTCAAAAATATGCCCTCATTCAAAACACTGTAGAACCTTAAACGTGCAATAATTAAAAGTTTCATTTCTGTTTCATAGGTTAATGAAGGACATGAAATATTTTTTCGAAGTTCTTTTAAAACAGAATAAAGGATTGGATCATCTGGAAATAGCGGTATGCACTGTATTTATGTGTTTTAAAGACAGCAAAGCTTGACATGGTACATTTTGTTAATCTCAGATTCTGTTTTTCTTCTGCAGTGGAGTTTAAACCAAGACAATGACACTTTTTCTGTAATAACCTCAGAGTTTTTATCATTATACAAAGGTATGTTTGTTTAAAGTTTGAGCTCAATGAGTGTGGTCACTGTATTCAATTTTGCATGCTATTGCATTGATTTTAGAATTAATTATGTATTTTGTTTTTGTCAGATGAATCTTCTCTACTGATGGGAGATATTGAGCACGTACCTCAAACAAAAGCAAGTTATGATAGGCTTCTTGAGCCATATCCCTTGTCACTTCATCAAAAAGAAATAATCAGAGAAGACCCAAGAGATCACATCTACGAATGTGAGCATTATCTTCATTTTAAACAGATTTTTTAATAATACATTTGCCTCAACTTCATTGTAATTGTTCTCTTTCTATTTAACCAGACAAAAGGCTAGAAGAATCATTCCTGAAGGACTTGTTTCCTGAATGTGATTACAAACCAAGCTATGTACTCAAAGAACCCATTGGTAGATATCAAGGTGTATATTTAGTGAGTTAAGCATTTTATTATCTGCACTTAAACCCTTTACAATGAGTTTTGCTGATTATTTGGTAGCAAACTGCTTAGCAAACAATGATTAATTTAACCACATACTGTAGAAATCACTTATATTAGCATGTTAACATGTAGGCCTCCGTCAGTCAGTGTTGACCAAGGATGATGTATCCTAATTCTTATCTTGAGGCATGAGTGATTGTCTGAGACAGCGTCGTTGGTGGCTGAAGAGACCAATATGGGAGAGTCATTCTTTGCCGCAGAGGTTGCATTGATAGGAGGCTCCCTGGCTGTCGTTGTTTCACACCTTTCGGCGAACTTGCTTGTCCTCCGACGCATGCATATTGTTCTTTTCACCTGACTTGAGCTGTTTGGTCGGGGTGCACCTCTACTTCAGGCGGTCTGCTGCAAGGTCTTTACAAGACTGTGTGTTTAAGTCGAGGGCTTTCATGTCTCTCTTCACGACATCTTTAAATCACAGAATCTGGCGCCCTGTGGTTCTTTTCCCGGATGAGAGCTAATGATAGCATGCTAATGTTAACAATTGCTATATAGCAGAATATATCATATTAACCCCAGTTCATTGTCTGTATAAGAGGTCTGCATTCCTGCAGGACCCGACAAAGTTTCTTGTGACATGGCATTCATTTTCCCAATAAAGTGCAATAGCCACCAATCAAACAATAGACTACTATGATCCCGAGAACCTTGCTTTCCTGAAAGGTTCTTGGAAACATGCTAGTCTATTGTTTGATTGGTGGCTATTGTTCTTGGAAAGCATAACTGCACTTGAAATTGTATTTATACTTAAGTGTAGCTCCACAACAGAGGAAGCTTGTCATTACTGTGATCATAAATTACTGTATAAGTAAATTGTCACAATGATATACACAGGAGGCGCAAATGCAAGTGAAAACAAAATTATTTATTTCAAGAGTCACAACTGTTATAGATCTCACCAGATATAGTGTAGTGCAAGGATGCTCACACCAGAATATGACACGCCAAACAGCGATGAAGGGTTATCCGTGAACCAATGTCACATAGCAGTCTCTCATGGATATCTCACCAGATATTGAGGGAAGAGAAAGGTTGCGCTAAGGATGAAGGTTCATCCGTGAACCAATGTCGTATAGCAGTCTCTCATGGATATCCCACCAGATATCGAGGGAAGGGAAAGGTCGCGCTAAGGAGCCGCTCTCAAGGAAATCATAGAGTTTACCCACGGTAAAGTTCATTAGAGAAACGGATTTGAGGTGGTCTCTCACAGATAATGTAGTCTTCAGAGCAGGCAGTAGTAACAACATCAAAGAGACAGAGACTTGCGTAAGGTCCAAAAGAAACAGGTTATGTCGGAAAGCCTCCACCAAAGCGAGCGAGAGAGTGTAACAGAAGCAGACACAGGAGTGAACAACAACGAACTGATAATGCTAACTACAAAACACTGAACATATATATCGCGCGGAACGCGCATCAGCTGTGACTGATAACAAACACTTGTGCGTTGAGAGTAGCAACAAAACACGTGACCACCCAGCTGATGAATGTAAACACACATACACACACACACCACATGGTGAAGTACCCAAACAAGACACACCCACTTCTCTCTCTCTCACACACACACACACACACACACACACATGCAAGAAAAACAGAAAGACCCACAAACGTGACATAAATAAGATTACTGTATTGAATTACTGTATAAGCACACTGCACGGATAGACCAGGGCTTTCTGCTTCATGTGTTTCACTTGCAGGTCTGTGCTTACAGCATGTGCATAATTGTCCTCAGTCAGAACAGCCAGGTTGTCGAAGAGTGACAGAGCTGAATATGTATGAGAAAGCAATGTGTGGATGCGCATCTTTGATTGATGCCAAACTTAATTTTGTTGAATAATTGTTTTTCTTATTGTGACAGTTTTCTTTTTGTGGTGACAGAGAAAGTATTGTTAAAACTATATTGATGAGATGTAAAAATTACAAATATTGTTTTTATAAAAAACTATTTTTTTTATTGTTATCACTCTCTTTCAGTAATAGATTTAATCGTGTTGTAAATGTAATTGTAAAAAAAAAAAAAAAAAAAACGAGATTTAAATTTAACAGGAACAATCGGGTTAGGAAAAAAAGGTGGTTCTAAATGAACAGCGGGTGAATAAAAAGTGAATGAATAGCGTGAGAGGTTGGATGCAGAATAAAGCCCAGCAAGAGCAGGTGGGAACAGGACTGGAAAAAACATCTAGTCTGTATTTAATGGAATGGTTGAAAAGATTAAGTATAACCACAAATTTTGATAAAACCTCCCATAAAATATCCTTAAACCAAAAAATTTTCTGCGTACTGGAAAAAAAATTACAAATTGAATTGAAACAACAAAAATGTACAAACACAGAAATATTAGCTAACATTAATAGTATATTTAAAAGACTACCTTTAATTTTTAAGTTCAAATATTTTTTTGCTAATAATGTTAACTGCTGTTAAACTAAATTATAACAGCAAGCTGAATCTTACTTGTGTTAAAATATGTTTAGCTTATTTTAATAAGTTACAATAAAACATGGTAACGACTTTTTAATCATATTTTTATTAATATATAGTTTTTTAATGCCTATGTGCACTATACAGGTATAATTTATAACCACGCTGTAAGCATTTTACAATTATGAACTAACATTTTTAACAATAGTTTATTGAAAAGTATCTTTGACCTAGATTAATGACTGTAAAGTGTCACCAAAGGTCAGATTGCTATGTTGAAATGAAATGGCTAAATATTATACATATATCATTACATATCATTCTTTTTCTTGTAGGTTCAGTTCTCTTCAGTGTATCCAAATGACTACACAAGGCAAACTAATGATCAAAATGATGGAATGTGCTTCTACAGACAAGATCCGTCATTTCTGGCAGAGTATGAATGCAGCTAAGTTACATGCAGTAATCTTTTAACCAATTTTATGTTAATTGTAAAACTTTTTTTTTCACTATTTTAGTAAAGGACTTGAGGGTTATCTGACTGAGGTTGAAGACCCTGATGTACAATACACATATAAAGGTAAAACAATGATTGTAACATCAATTGTTAAAAAGAAACACTATAAAATGGGGAAAAGGCTTATAAAGGATTTCAGAACAGCTGAATAAGCTTTTTGTTTCTTTTATTTTTGTTTGTTTGTTTGTTTGTTTGTTTGTTTGTTTGTAACTCTAAAATATTCTACAAACCCAAACTAGGTGAAGGTCCTTACTGGCACCGCATCTATGATGTGAATCCCCTCAATGCTGCTTTCAAGCAAACTACTGTAGTGGCAAATTCCTGCAGAACTGCTGGAAACAATGTGATGTCCCAAAGCCAAGCACTGCCCATTGTTACAGCCTTTCTTAAAGCATTGCATTCAAGAGAAGACACACGGTAAGATTGTTCAGTGTTCTCTTTCAGCTCTTCTTACTTAAAGGTGACATCAGATTAAATATTTACTTTTGTAGAGTTTGTTAATGCTGGTTTATACATAATTAACTATATCTTAACATATGCCTGACTCTGAACCTGTAGACTCCACCCTGTCTCACAATTTTTTTGTAAACAGATAGCAAAAGTGGCTAACAATAGTGCCTTTCATTTTTCCATGTTTAAACAAAAAGATTGTAGCTCAGATGTAACTTTAGAGCAAGGGTCACCAACCTTTTAAAGTAATTTTGGGGATCTATTGAGAGAGTGGTAAAGATACAAGTTGATCACAACCATTGGTTTGGCAACTACCAGTGGTGGAAAGAGTATTGAAAAATCATACTCAAATAAGAGTACCATAACTTGCCCCAAAAGTGGAGTAAAAATATCTGTCTTAAATATTACTCAATGAGTACTCTATGAGTAAAAAGTAGCCCTTTTGAAAGTACTCAAGAGTAGTGAGTATTGAGTATTACGCTGTGTAAAGGTGATATGTTTACATGCAATTTGTGCGTGCGTGTAAACGTAACATTCTGTAGTGCATTTAGTGCAAGATTTTGGACACCTTCCTGGACACTTTTAATGCTTCCAAACGGGTTGCTGCATTTATAATGCACACATGTCTTCAAATAGTTCAGTATGATGCAATTTACTTTCTATGGGCAATTTGATTGGACAGAAATCACAGGACTGATTTTTCTACTTAGCCAATTCTCACAGACAAGAAAAAATAAAGTAGTAAGTCCAGTTTGAAGGAAATTAGTGAAGTAAAAGTACCAAGGCAGCACTAAAATCTACTTAAGGGAAAGTAAAAGTACACAATTTTAAAACTACTTAGTAAATTGCAATTTCTACGAGAAACGACTTAATTACAGTAATTTGAGTATTTGTAATCTGGTACTTTACACCACTGGCAACCATTGTTTTAGAGACTCACTGTTGCCCTAGCACAGGATCCCAGCTTCAGTAGAAGCAACAGGAAAATAGATTAGATTTACATATGAAGACAATGTTCCAGAAGAAGAGGGCAAAACTATCTTGTGTGTGCAAGACAATCTTTTCCTGGTCTGTTTTTCAACTTCTGACAATACAAAGCTGCACCCTCAACAAAAAAGCATTTAAGGATATAGCTCTACCAGCAATTTGTCTAAAAGGAGCAAGTATTTTTCATACATAATTCTTGTTTGTTAAATCTGGATAATGTTATCAAACGCCAGCTTTAGTTGCATCAGTTCACTCATGTTTAGATTCAAATCATCCTTTATGTGCAAAAGTGTTTATCAGCAGGGTCAAAGAGCTTAGAATGACCAAGAGGCGACAATCAATAGAACGTTCCATTGCAACAGCAGCGCCCAGCAACAGCCCCGGATTCCGCCATTTTGGAGTGAAATCGATCGACTGCCCATTGAATCTTGTTGCTGTTGCGATGGCAAGCAGCTGCTTTATTTTTTATTTATTTATTTAAAAAGCACATTAAAGCTGAGATACAACCTGAAAGACAACCATACAACACTTACTATCACAATCATCTGCACTTTTAATAGTTTATTTTACAAACTTATAATATGCTGTTGTTCTATTGGAGTTTTCATTCAAAATGGCTACCGCGGCATCAAGTGGCTGTTTGCCAAATCGCACTAGAGTGTCGCCTCTTGGTGATTCTATGCTCTTTGGTGAGGTGTTGCTGGTTTACTCTAAAGCTGGAACGATTCCTTGAGTAATTTGAGTTTCTTAAATCTAAAAAAATCAAGGCAAATATATAATTATAAATAAATTATGGGAAAATGATACGTGCAGGTGATTTTTCACATTTTGTTATAATGTGGAAAATGCTTAAATACTGGATCGATACCACCTGATCCAGCCACAGAAATACAATATATCAAGTAAAATGGCTCTGTGAACTGAGGTGTTTTGACAACCAAACAGACAATGTCTGCCCTCATGCTCTTGGAATATTCGTAACAGGAGCTTACTGAGAACTTTAATAAACTCTCTTTGAGAGTACTCTGCTCCCACCTATCTCTGCACATAGCAAGAGATGTATCACCCATGAGAAGATTTTTTTTCAGCTTATTGCAGCTTCTTTGTTTTTAATTTTAGTTTTTAAGCATTATTTGAATTCAGGGACACTATATATAAGATTTAAATGGCTCTTATTTTGTAATTACGAATAAATCGAGCCCGAAAATGTTGTAATTTTGGTGCTTTCCTTTTTTATTTGTTTCATTTATTATTTATTTTTTCATCATCACACAGTGTGGGGCTGTGATATAAAATGTTTTATTATTATTATTATTATTATTTTTTAGAATATTTTTTTAGGTACTGGAAGCACAATTATATCCTCAGTTCATTAGTAGAGACTCCAAGACCTGAAATGGATGTGTCAGGTAAAATAATAATACAAATATGAGGTGTCAGCAGGCATCCAGAAATGTGGTTGGGAACCACTTCTCATTTAAATTGACATCAGACTGAAGGTTGCACTAAGCCAAAATTATTGGGTGGTCTATTGGGCTCTGTGAGATGAAACATTTCAATCTCAGTCAGTGCAATTTTGTTGGATGATCCAGTTAAACCTCCTGAAGTTTTTGATGACTCAGTTAATACTCAGTGGAGGAAGCCTTTGGAGCTCCAGAATATCCCCCCTTTACACTCTCATGTCTCTGAGACTGCCAGTCAGGCCAAATCCCAATTGTTGCTTGGTTTTGATGTCATGTCGCTATGTTCTGCCATTTCACAAGCTGCTGATTCATAAAGCAACCATGTTTACATGCGTAACCAGAGCCTGACAATAACACCCGTCGCCCTGTCAAATGAAGTTAGATTTAAGCAGTAAGATGGTAAGGATCTTTTTGGATCTCTTTTTGGATTTTTTTGCCTGGACATATCACCGTCAATACAGGACATCACCAAATATGAAGTGCAGGATCGGGTAAAACGTGAACGCACCTTTCCTTTCAAACACTAACTGAGCATGAGGGATCATGGGACTGATCAGGACATGAAGATGATGATCACTGAGCAATGGAGATTTGGCTGTGGGGAATAAAGTTTATTTTTACAACAATACCACAGTATATCCAACCGTGCGCTGTGTTTGTTTCTGTTATTTTTCTAATGATTGATACAATAACCTACCCTGCAATGTGGGATCTGGCCGTCGTTTGTTATTAAAGGAAAGAGCAGCAAAGACTGATTGCCATCAGAGAAAAAATTGGCCGGGCAAGTAAATCCTTCACGTTGAGCCCCGAAAAAAATCATGTGAAATAAAAAATGAATTGCAGTGCAACACAATGAATCCCCCAACCAACTGGTTCATGTGCATTGAGCTAATGTCATGGGTCAGGATTGCTCTGGACTTCTCTGTCATGTTCTGTTTTCTGTTACAACTGTTGGCTTATATGTTCAGTGCTGGAGCATGCACATTACACACCTGCTGCTCTTTTACATCCTTTACATATACCTGCTCGTTAAGGAGGCTTATTGCCAGACAGTTGTGATTATGTGTTATTGTGATTACAGATTCTGTGTTGTTCTTCTTGCCATACTGTTACCTGTTTAAGTCTTGTCAAGTCCTGTCCGGTCTTATTTAAAATTTGACGTCTCCTACCTGTGATCTGTGCAGTCATCCTGCTGTTTGAGTCTCAATTCTGACAAGAGTTCTGTAGATAGATTAGTGCTACGGTCAGCCTGTTATTCGGTTTTCACCCACAGACTAATGAGCAAGCCGAATGTGTTAACCAAATTCTGGGACATTTACTCCACACCCTGGTTGCTCACCAGCGTCATGGTGTGAGCATCTCGGATGGGCAGAATAAGCCTATAACTCGCTACACACATCATCTACCAGTATTTCTTTATTTTACTGTTGTTTAGGATACCTTTATTTTGCACTCAAGAATCGGAAGCATCGGTGCTCTCAGTCCAAGCTTTCATTAAATGGTGTTGGTGCACTTGTTAGAGAGCATGCAAGTTATTACTTAAAACTTGTGAACGAACATGTGACAATGCTAATCGTTCCAAAGCTTCCAGATACGTTTGTTGTCAGAAAGTCTGGCTTTCCACTTGTAACCTCCCTCTGCAATCTCTGTTTGCTCCTAAATTCATAGGTCCTTTTTCCATCTCCAAGATCCTTAGTTCTGTGCATCCCACGTTTCACGTCTCATATATTAAATCCATTATTTGTACACCCTCCAAACCTTCCCCCTCCTCCCATCCTGTTCTTGCTGAGAATGCTCATGTTTTTACAGTCAAGAGGTTGCTTGCTGTTCATTCCCATGGAGAGGGTTTTCAGTATCTGGTCAATTGGGGGCGGCTATGGTCCTGAGGAGAAACCTGGGTTGCAGCCCGAGATATCTTGGACCATTCGCTGATCAAGGACTTCTTGACAGTCTCTCTCCCTGGGAGTGCCAGGGTCACTCCTCTGGGGAGGAGTACAGTCATGGGTCAGGTTTGATCTGAGCTTCTCTGTCATGTTTAAGTCTTGTCTAGTCCTGGCAGTATCGTATAATGTTTGAAGTCTCCTACCTGTGATCTGCGCAGTCATCCTGCTGTTTGAGTACAGCCTTCTCCCCCGCTGATCAAAATAAGACAATATTAAGCCTGAGATGTTGCTGCCAAATTCTGATCATACCATGCGAATTTTGCAGCAAATGTTTGTGTAAATGAGCAGTTGAACAGGGGAACCTAATAAAGTGTCTGGTAGTTCTGTAAGTCTTTATAATCTGGTTAAAGTGCATCTCTAAAAAGTATTTAAAACTTAAATTAATGGACAGAATAAGCCCATTTTTCTGTTCCAGCATGATAGAGCAATACACGTGTGGTCCCACATATATAGTATTTGGTATTATAGTATTTGATATGTTCTCTCATCTCCACAGAGGCTACTCCCTGTTGCGTGTGGTGAATGTTGTGAAGCGTGAAGACAAGGACTTGGGCAGCCGTTATCTGGTGGAACTGGAACTTGTGGGCCCACAGGGTCAAACTGTCCTTGTTTCACATTACATTTATGCACAAAGTGAAAATTCGTCAAAACCAGCAGTTCTCTGCAGTCCAAAAGCTTTCAACTGGAATCCATCTGCTACTGTTCACATAATTGTTGCAGGTGATAGTAATACTATGTATTTGTCTTTTAACTGTGCGGCCTTTAAATCTTTATTTTAACTTTGGCCCTGTCCACATGAAAATTTGTATTTTCAAAACAGCACTATTTTCTATGCGGGTTTGCTGTTTTATCCACATGAAAATGGAGCATCGGGTGACTGGAACCAAAACTTTCTGAAAACTATTTCCAGGGTGAAGATTTTACAAAACTCTGGGTACAGAGTAGTCATGAGGAGGCAAATGCCACATGTTCGCGGCAAACGCATCATGTATTCTGTGTCGTTTGCACCGCAGAATGGTAATCTGCCTCTGTTCTCATGTTCACATTGATTTATATTAAATTTTGTATGCAATACTTGATTCCTCATGTGAACCTAGTATAAAAGTGTCATTATCTCCACCTGTTGGTTTGGTGTGCCCGTAACATGCGTTTATGTGGACAGAGATTTAAAAAAAAAAACTAAAGTAGGGAAAACTCAATTTCCAGTGTAGATATGGCCTTAATTTCTGAAATCACAGACACACAACTATTATATCAAACTATGAGAAGTTCCTCCAATAAAAAGCTAGTTGTTTATTCAAGCTGATTATTAAAAATATATAGTTATTTTAAAGGAAGACTCCACCTTTTTTGAAGAAGTCATAAAACTTGTCACGTTTGTTACTTTGGTCCTATTTTACATTAGATGGTCATAACTAATATTACTTGCATCAGGTATTTACTTGCATGGAGGTATTCAATCTGTCATAAGTACACTCTCAGAAATCAATACGCGAGCTGACACTGGAGTGGTACCTTTTCAAAAGGTACACGCTTGTACTTAAAGGGTATATATTGGTACCCTAAAAGTATATATTAGTACCTAAAAAATTTAAAAAGAACACTTTTGTACTTTTTAGGTACTAATATGTATGTACCCTTAAGGTACTAATATAGACCTTTTAGGTACAAATTTGTACCTTTTGAAAAGGTACCACCCCAGTGACAGCTTGCGTACCTTTATTTCTGAATGTAAAAACCTATTTATACAATAAGTACTTTAACAAATTAATCATTTCAGTGTAAGTACATATTGGTAAAGGCAGCCTAATAATTAGGACACACTAGACATTTAAGTAAATATGCTAAAAAATAAATACATAAATGTACATTTATTTAACAGACCAAGTCAAGTGTCTGAAATGGATGTCTATAGTTCTTTATTGTTTAAACTGTAAAATAAAGTTCTAAATTTTAATTTCAGAAACATTTATTTTAATGTGTATGAAAGCTGTGTTTATTATTATAGAATGTCCCCTTGGAATGGGTAGTTTTCTTGTTTTTGTTTTTGCCTTAATAACTGGAGCGCAACAAGGCCCAGACCCATTTTGCAAACAAAGGGAGCAGCAGTTTATTTACATTTAAAAAGACAGAAAAGGAAAACTGCTTTTTTTCTATAAAAAAGGGGGGCATTTACAACATGGTATAATAAATATGTGGGTTATTTTAAGCTAAAGCTTTACAGTGATTTTTATGTTGCAATAATACAACCCTTTAATGTTTAATTTAAGAACCCAGCCAACAGTACAAAGTGAATGCACTGTTACTAAACTGAATGAGACAGCTCATGCTTATCATCAGTCATTGTTCACGCATGTGTAAAAATTATAAATGTAATTTTCATTTGCCTTCCAACAGTGAAAGACCAAGCCAGATGGATCATACAGTTTATTCGGGAAATGGAAAAAATATACAGCACAACTGGGGACAAAAACTTTAATGTAATAATTGTAGATTACAACAGCTCTGACATAAATATTGAGAAAAGACTCAAAAAGGCAAAATTACCCAGGTAAAACACAGTTGTTGTTTTTTTTGCACATATATTTTGTTTGTTAAAAAGTTACATGGCTAATGTTGTCAACATGCACACCTCAAATACACAGTTACAAATTGAAGAAGATGGGGGGTAATTTTGAGAGATCAGGTGGACTTCAGGCTGGAATAGACCTTGTTGAAGTAGGTAACCTCATTTTAACCCTCAAAAACTCTCACGTTTCATATTTTCTATTCGTTTAAGTGGTTTTGGGTCATTGAATAGATATATAGAATGTGTTTTCATTTTGTTTTTCCCCTCAGGATGAGCACAGTATTTTGTTTCTGTGTGACCTGCATCTCTACTATCCAGTGACGATATTAAACAGTATACGAAAACACTGTGTTGAGGGAAAGATGGTTTATGCCCCTGTTGTGATGAGATTGGATTGTGGTGCTTCTCCAAGAACCCCAAATGGTATTTATTTTCAATTTTAAAGTTCACAAAGTTCATTAGATGTTCTACAATGCAACAATCTTAATAATGCATTTATTAACAAAGAGAGTAACTATTGCTATATGCCAGAAAATTTTGATCCATAAATGTTCATTTGAATAGTTTATTAATTCTTCACTCTTATGAATGTTCATAAAAACCTCCAACTACTCTTAAATACATGCTTTATAAATAATGCAACACATAATTTAAAAATGAAATTATAATAATTTACAAAGTATGAAAAACAATCATTTAACACATTATGCATGTGCTTATAAGTCAAGAAATAAGAATTTGCAGCTGTAGATATGAATTGCTTACAAATGTCTATTAATGTACAGTGAATGTTTTAAAAATAAAGAATTATTTTGCTTATGCTTAATAAATAATTAATTGTGTGCAGCTTTTATAGTGTTACCAAATATATTTTATCAAATCATAAATATATGTAAAACTAATTAATTAATACATAATTTATTCAGTTTTACCATTTTAGTGTGCATATACATTTAAAAATATTTATTTATTTATTTAACTTAATCCTTTTATTCAACTTTTACAATAATAACTAAATAAAAGTACAGAATTGTAGCAGTAAGTTTAGAAATAAAACCAGTGATTTCATGCAAGGGATCAGGAGTTTTTATCATCATGTAAAAAGACTATTTCGAAAAATACCTGTGTTTCAAGTTGTCAGATTGATGAAAATGCACCTTAATACTAAGTGTAGAAGAGGCCAACTAATCATATATCTAAAAAAAAAAACTTGGATTTGTGGATTCACAGTTGCATGTAGACTTTATTTGTATTGGTTTTGAACAGTAGAGAAACAACCAGAATCAAGCAAAATCACTGACAATGAAGATATTTGAATTGTTAATTCTGACTGGTCACTTTTTGCATATATTTGCTTACCTGCCTTTTCAAGGAAATGTATTATGTGAACAATTAAGTTGAATGTAATTTTGGTTGTTCTTGTCAAAATCCGAGAGGGGTCTGGCTGCAGACTAGGTGCAGTGCAATCTGAGCTGCATCCAATGCTTTTTAATGCACTCACCTAACCCCACCCCTAACCCTATCCCGCACAGTGACGTAGCTCCATTGAGTGCATTGTGTCTGAGATCGCATCTCTGAGCCATGCAATCTCAGCTTGCATCATAAAGGCTGCATCCAGATACTATTGGCAAAATCCTAAATGATTTTCCTGCCTTGTATGTGGTGATATTTTGCCAAACTAGTTCATACTGTATATACAGGGGGTATTTTTTCTTCAAACCAAAAACTAATAATTCATATTTTTTGTCTGAAATAAAACAGATTTAGGAGGTTTTAAGTGGGTGATTAAAATAACAAACTGAAAACAATATTTTATCTTGTTTTTAGCCTAATTATCTTTAATTATTTGTTCATAAAACAAGACGTAATATTTGGTAAATTTCCCGGTGATTGTATCATGATTTAAAAATGTTTAGATAATTGACAGGGCCATTAACTGTATACTTTTTCAATTAACTGGGACATAAACTTTTCTCAGTGTAGTTTTGGTTAAGTTATAATATTTTTACACTGTTCCACAGGTTTTTGGGAAATTGCTGGTTATGGATTGATGGGAATCTACAAGTCCGACATGGACCGTATTGGTGGCATGAACACCATAGAATTCAAGGACAAATGGGGCGGTGAAGACTGGGAGTTACTAGACCGGTAATGAAAGCCTTTTTTTTTTATTAATAAAAAAATATGCTAGTGTTTCAATGTGCACACGTATCATTTTATGATATTGTTTTATTGTACATGGAGTGAGTAGAAATCCCTTGATTAACTGCAAATACAGAATAAGGGTAAACTTGTTAAATCATCAATTAGCGTACCAGATTTGTGTAAAAAATGTGTAAAAAGAATTGTATACATACATAAGAATAATGCTAATGTAGTTAATCAAATGTGAGAATAAATATAAAGAAAGAGAATTCATAATAAATATATTTATATTATAAATGTAAAAACTTGCTGACAAAATTTGTAAAACATGGTAATTGGATACAAGTTTAAGGACTTAATATTTATTAATATTTTGGGGAGTCACAATGGTCCTTAGATAGATTGTTTTAATTCTTGTACTAAATATGTCTGACCTGATTATTTTGGTAACTATTATTACACAAAAAGATATGTGCAGGGGAAACAACAATTAAACCTGTTTAATATCATTCTTTTTTGATCCTTTAAAATGTATTTTCTCTTAGAACTATATATTTTTATTGAATCTACATAATTGTCTATTTTTCTCTTTCAGAGTCTTAGGGAATGGGTTAGAGGTGGAACGACTCCATCTGAAAAACTTTTACCATCATTTCCACTCCAAACGTGGAATGTGGGTAAACAGCAATTCATAAAAAAGGGAAAAAAATCATTAGATGTTTTTGTTTCCCTTTCCTATTTTCTCTTATTTTTTTATTTGTCAATTGTTAAGCACCAGCTCAACCTTGCAGGAACCTGCACAAAAAAATGTACTGGCATCAATGGTTCAATGAACAACTCTTTAACAATGTGTAAACTTTGCATTCCACAAAAGATACACATTTTTGCACTATGGAAAACTAAATGGTCATTTTGGAAACCAAAAAAAATTGTTTCCCTATTCAGATGGTAGTTGATTCTTTTGGGGACATCTCTAAAATAAAAAATCTCCATAGCTCCTTAGTGATTAAACATATATTTTTGGATGAAGATAAAATCGCAGTGGATGACTGAATGATCAGTCAGATGAAAATATTTATACCTGGCATTCTCAAATCTGAGTTTAGCTTAATTCCTGATCAAAATGATTCTAGAACACAAAAAACAATTAGTCAGTGATAAACAGTCTGTACTACAAAGACAAACTTTCAAGCACTTCTGTAAAGTGACCATTTCTAACGCAGAAACTGATGATTTTCTAAAGCAAAAGTGTGTGTAAAGCACATTTCAGCGTCCAAAAATGATATACAAAACAACTTTTGGATTTACCTCCTTTAGAAACTCAAATAACTATTAAATTACCACACAATCTTGGTGTTTGTCAAAAAACAATAGAGAATATAATATAATATGAGATTTCAAACACTGCTATAAAATCACCAACTAACACCTGTAGATAATAAGAGTCTCTAACCCCCCTGAGAAATAATTACAACCTGAATAGGGTGGCATAAGGCATCATTGTAAAAACACCTTTTTTTGGTTCTTCCGTGCACCTTTATTTTTAAGAGCATGTGAAAAATATCAAATATTAACACTATCAGGACATGCAATATTGTAAGCCCAAGACACACAAAGTCAATATCAAAGAATTAGCAGCATCAAAAATTGCCTGTGTTGTAGCCTCCCCATCAACTTTAATTCTTTGAGTTCCTACTTGAGGTGGCACGATGGCTAAGTGGTTAGCAATGTTGCGTCACAGCAAGAAGGCATTTCTGTGTGGAGTTTGCATGTTTTCCCATTTTCTGTGGGTTTTCTGTTTTCCCCCAAAGTTTAAAGACGTGCTATAAGTGAATTGTGAGTGTATGGGTGTTTCTTAGTACTGGGTTGCAGCTGGAAGAGCATTTACTGGAAAAACATATGCCAGAATAGTTGGTGGTTCATTCCACTGTGGTGACCCCTGATCAATAAAGGATTAAGCCGAAAGAAAATGAATGAATGAGTTGCCTTGACATTTTGTTGCATTTTTTAAATATTTGCAAACAATTTGAAGTGATGAGAGAAGTATTGAGAAGTACTTATGTATTATTTATGCTTTATGATTTGTATGTGTGCAGCACCAGTTTTGGTTCAATTATGTTTTTGTTGGATGTTTGTTTCTGGAATATTTTAAATTCATAGTGTGAAGTAGTATGGGTTATAATATCTAGAGCATAAATATAAATAGTGCCCCTCTTTTTGGTGCCACTGGTGATTAGCAGCGTTTGCCTATAATCCTTGCCTATGCCTATAGGGCTGGCCCTATAGAAAAGTGCCTCCTGTGGGTATTGAAAAGTACATCCTCTCAAATAGATGCAGAATCTACATTCTCTTTTCAGCCAGTTGTTGTTCATTTGGTGTGTTCACGCAAAGTTTTTAAATTTTTGATCACTGCTAGTTTTTTGACTTCAGCTTGGTATGTCCTGGGCGTTAGAACAAAAGACAAAGCAATAAAGATTTCCTTTACAAGATGAATGAGCATGTCATTGGAAATTTGGATGAATGGAATTTCAATTGAATTGTGAGATTTAATGAATGATGTTAATTATGGTGGCTTGAGAAAGCCAACATACTGTTATTCTACATTAACCTCATATTTTTCTGTCTTTTGAGACTAATTTTAAGGTCTATCTCTTCCCAAACTTTCAAGCTATATCCTCCAAACTCATGTCTGACCTCGAAACTGGTTTCACTCAGGGTGCTTGATCTTTTCTAACTGATACATCTACACCTTAGCAACCACATTCAGCACTCTAGCAACTGTCCCATATGCTTCCATTTTAAAGACTGTCATCGACTTAACATTGGATCAAACCATGTGACATCATAACTCTGCCACACTGCAACATGCAAATTCATTCTATAATCATGTTAACAACATGTATTTATACTTGAAACATGCTAGCATGCTAATTCACACTAGAATCATGCTAACAACATGGTAATTAATACTAGAAACATGTTAACAACATGCTAATTCATGTTAAAACCATACTAGTAGCAACATAATAATTCATACTAGAAACATGATAGCAATATGCTAATTCATACAAGAAACATGCTATAAGCATGCTAATTAGGGATACATTGATACCATTTTTTGGAAACCATCTGATCCCGATACAAAAATTCTGAGTATCGACCGATACAGATCTGATCCCGATACTGTGCTGCTTTTTTTTAAATAATACAGTTCCTATAGGTCTGGTGCTCAACTTAAATAATATATCTTCTCTAGTAAAAATAATGGACCCAAAGGCCAACTGTATATGACAGCCCTGCTGAAAAATCCAGCTTGAACCAGCCTAAGCTGGTTGGCTGGTTTTAGCTGGTTGACCAGCCTGGTTTTAGAGGGGTTTTGGCCATTTCCAGGCTGGTTTCCAGCCATTTTCAGCCTGGTCTTAGCTGGTCAGGCTGGGAGTTAACCAGCTAAAACCAGCTTGACCAGCAAAAACAAGCAATGTCCAGCTTAAACCAGGCTGGTCAAGCTGGTTTTAGCTGGTTTAAGCTGGCCATTTTCTAGCTTGACCAGCTAAGGCCAAGCTGGAAATGGCTGGAAACCAGCCTGGAAATGGCCAAAACCCCTTTAAAACCAGGCTGGTCAACCAGCTAAAACCAGACAATCAGCCTAGGCTGGTTTAAGCTGTTTTTTCAGCAGGGAGACGGCACAATCTAACTAAAAACATGATGCTTGCTGTAAACTAGGCTACATTATTTGAGTATTTGTTATGACATTGATATGATCTGTTGTGGTCCAGCTTATGTTTTCTTTTTTAAAATTAAGATTTTATAACTTAAATATTATCCAAACTTAGCAGCACAAAGAGAAAAAATCAGTGTCTATCCAATGTATTTTTGAGCCTTTTTTAATAAAAAATTTTAGGTAGGCCTACTGTGTGTGTGAAGAGCAGGTAATAACCCTCTCTACTTAGATGTAATAAAAATAAATAGTCTTGGAAAAAGTTTTTTGTGTTGTCATAAACGAACGCAAAATGCAGTTTGAACTGTGAATGAATGGAGAATGATTGACAGGCGCAGCGGAGAGAAGCGTTGAACAACTTTCTACTGCCTTATAATGGGCAGTAAAAAGTTGTTCAACGGTTCTCTCTGCTGCGCCTGTCAATCATTCTCCATTTATTTACAGCACCTATAGGCTACCTTCATGGCTTTTGTTGGGTTATAAATTCCACAGAATATAGCACAAGATCAGATTTGGATCGTTGACCAGCTGGCCAATACTTGATCCAGCAAAAATATGCGATATTGAACCAATATTCGATCGAAGTATCAGGATCGGTGCATCCCTAATGCTTATTCATACTAGAATTATGCTAACAAAATGCTAATTCATACTAGAAAGATGCTAGCAAACATGCTAATTCATACTAGAATCATGTTAACAACATGCTAATTCACACTAGAATTATGTTAGCAACATGCCAATTTATATTAGAAACATGCTAGTAACATGTTAATTCATACTAGAATCATGTTAACCACATGCTAATTCATACTATAATTGTTATCTCTCTATCTATCTATCTATCTATCTATCTATCTATCTATCTATCTATCT
>CAIGQZ010000320.1:19118869-19129988 GCA_903798205.1 Danio tinwini | reverse complement strand
GTGAGTGAGTGAGTGAGTGAGTGAGTGAGTGAGTGAGTGAGTGAGTGAGCATTTATCATTTTCCAGTGCGTAAACATCAATTAGAAAAAAAAAAGATTACATGTTTCAGTTTCCTCTCCTGTTTGTTATATGTTAAGCATAAACTCAATCTTGCAGTAACCTGCACATTAAAACAAAGTTCTTTATTCAATGGTTCCATGAGCAACCTTTTCATGGATGATCTGTGGAACATCTTTTAACATCTGTTTTAGTGGCCAAAAAGGATATACAAAACAACTTTTGGATTTACCTCCTTTAGAAACTCAAGAGTTGTGGATTTAGATGCCTAATAAATTGGTTAAAGAATATCTTTTACAATGTATAGTGTCAAAAAGCTTAACATAGATGAAAGTTTTGAAATTGAAATTGTTTCAATCCAGTTTTCACAAATACATAAATGTCACTGCTGGGCATGACTCATTTGGGCAGATACAACTTTTTCTAGTGTATTAGACATAAATGAAAGATTTGAAATAGGTCCTTGTGGTTTCTTAAAAAGAGGCTTAATAACAGCTAGCTTGAAAGGGGTTTGGAACATGGCCTACATATAAAGAAGAGTTGATAATGTTAAGAAGAGGTTCTCCTACTACAGGTAGCAACTCTTTCAGTAATTTTGGTGGAAAGAGATGTTCTGTTGGTTTCAGCTGGCAGTTAGAGTTCTTTTGTCTTGAAGTCCTTTTTTTGATTTTTTTTTTTTACTTATGCCTGTAAAAACTAGATTGTCTCTACTACGTGCTTGTAAGTCCAAAATGTTTTCTTTCATGGATTCTTTTATTTGGGAAGTTATTTTCTTTGGTAAGATTGTCTATTTGTTCTTGACTGAATTCTAAGCTGTGTCATAGTTCCTGGAATTCCTTGTGAATAGCTTCAATGACTGTGATTCTTGTGTCGGAAAGTCTGGAAAGTTTATTTATATTTGAGCATAATATATTGCTTACCTCAGTGCAACTTGACGGTGAGAATGGTCTTGTATTCAGACTTAAAAAAAAAATCAGCTTGCAGTGGGATTTCATTTACCTTTTTTTTTTTTGCTGTGATCTGGTGTGTTCAGGGTGCAGCAGAGTGTGTTGTAGTGTGCATCAATATACTCTTTGAGAAAAGGGGGGGAAAAGGAGCAAAGAAGGGAAAAAATACATTGAAATTGTTTGCTGTGAAAAATCTGTCCTGGAACCTCTTGACCCATGAAGCTTTCCAACAGCTTAAAAACATCTTCAGCACCACCCCTGTACTTCACTATCTTGATCCTGAACATCCCTTTGTAGTCGAGGTTAAAGCATCCACCATCGAAGTAGGCCCAGAATGCACAGTGATACCAACAGGTCCAAAGCTGCTCCTTTTTAAATCAGAATGTAACACCTGTGTCTTGGTCATAGCTGATTGGTTCTCTAATTCTGGCTGTTTTGTTCTTTTGAAAGTTTTACTCACTGCTCTGAAAACAGCTGAACTCCTATTACATCACATCTTTCATCATTTTGGTCTCCCTGAAGAGACTATGTAGGACCTGAGGTCCTCAATTCATTTCACATGTTTGGAGGGCTTTCTTTAAGCTCTTGGGTTTTCTTGAGTTCAGTTAACCTATCTTCTGGCTATCATTCAGAGACAAATGACTGAGCAGACTGAGCAGAAGCTCGGTTGTTACCTAAGGTCATTAAGGTCATACTGCTCCAACAACAAGCAGAGCTGGAGTAGGTTCCTCTCGTGGGCAGAGTATGCATAGAACTCTCTCCATCAGGATAATACTGGCCTAACCCCCTTTCAGTGCATTCCCAGATACCAGCCCCCTCTGTTCCCCTGGATAGAGATACTTTCCCATGTTCCGGCTGTAAACCACTAGTTTCATCACCTCCTGCAATGGGCAGTACACAGACACGAGAACTTTTTTGATGTTGGGTGGGTAGGGTATGGCTCTCCACATGCGACATATGTCTATGGCTGCCTCGCTATATTGGTCCCTTTAAAATCCTGAGGCAGATCAGTGAAGTGACCTGCCAGCTTTAACTTCCAGCCAGGTACTGCATTCACTCTCCTTTTCATGTTTCACTGTTACAACCCTTCCTGCCACAGACATCCCTGGAGCTGAAGCTGAACCTCCTTGTATAGAAGTCCATGACTAACCCCACATCTACAGTGGGGGAAATAAGTATTGAGAACATCATATTTTTTCCTTGGAATAATATTTCTAAAGGAGCTGTTGATGTGGAATTTAACCTGATTTTGGTAAATAAAATGAAAAATAAGCATAAAAATAAAACAAAAAATGTTATTGCTTTTTATTTATGTGTAATAACAATGGAATAATATCTTAAGAAAGTACTGAACTACTGAAATGTATATATTTAATAATTTTTAAAAAAAGCTTTTTGGTAATGGAAGGTGTGATTTTTTTCAGACTTTAACGGAGTGTAAAAATCTTTATGGTTCTGTGGGTCTTGCCTATCAAATCTGATCTTTATTTTGTATTTTCTTTTGGATTTGTAGAAGTCCATCTATTAGCCCAATGACGAAACTAATAGCATGGTCAAAGGTTAAATGCATGTAAGCCTTTTCTAGTGGTTCTGAAAAAAAAATCTGTTATTTATTAGAATTTATTTATATTTGTTTTTTAGGTCAGAATTTAATCTGACTCCAATTTTAAGTGATCAAAATATTTAGACTGTTTTTTTTTTGTTTTGTTTTTTGCATAGGAACCGATCACAATAATCATTTACGACCTAATTTTGAGTTTTGATCTATATCTGTTCCCATACTCTTCAGTTTATATGTTCATAAGGGACCAACCGCCGCTCAGAGTTTCACGCCCCGGGTTTGCATGTCTTCTCACGGACAGAATGTCAACACTCTGAAGTTAGTCAGAGGATGTAGGGTTAGCTAATATTTAAATAGTCTGGTTGCAAACTGCTCACTCATCCTTAAAAGTAATACATTTAGCCACTTTCAGACAACTTGCTAAAATCAGAAATTAGATGATAAAAGATTTCCATGCTGTCATGTCAAAACGTCTCCGTACAGTAAAATGTGTTTTAAAATCAATTCTAATCATGTCGTATCATAAAGGTAGCGAAGAATTCATTTAATCTACTGGATATAAAAATATTTTAGGAGAATTCAGAATGAGTCAAAACTTAACATTTTATTTTTCAGGTAAAACTGTATTATGCCAATTATGTAATAAAACAATCATAAAGCCAATTCAGAGCTTGATTTACTTCCTCTGAAACCATTTGGGAGTTTTCTTTGCTGTGTTTTGGATCATTGTCTTGCTGAAATGTCCACGCTGGTTTTATCTTCATCATCATGATAATGCAGATGATTGACTGAAGCAGCTATTATTAATTTACAAGGAAAAAGGGCAGAGGTTTGCTTTCTAACTACTAAGAGATTTCAGCTGCTGTCTGGGCTTTCACTGTCTTTCTACACATCCCTTTCTTCATGTGTTCAATACTTTTTCCCTGTGTCTTTTCATTTTTATTACACATAACTTGATTTGTAAACAAATGTTTTGTTTTCTTTGCATACATGCATTTCTTTGGTTGTTACCAACATCAGGTGAAAATTTCAAGTCAATAGCACATTTAAAAATGTTTTCTGAGAAGATCATAAAGAAGATGATCAGCCTGGCCCAAAAAAGTATGTTGCCCGGTCTGCCAGATGGCCAGTTCGCCCCTGACTGCTGCTCTGCACAAGACGTTTGGACATAGAAAAAATGGTCATGCCCAACTGAGCCTGGTTTCTCCCGAGTTTTTTTTTCCTTCATTTTCGCCAATTGGTGAAATTTGTTTTTCATCGCTGTCGCCACTGGCTTGCATGGTTCGAGACTTATAGAGCTGCACATCGATGGATTTGCTCTTCAGTGTTTGGACTCTCAGCAGTAAAAATTAAACCACACTGAACTGAACTACACTGAACTTAAACTCTTGAAAACTGGACTGACACCGTTTCAATTTACTATAATCTTCTATGTGAAGCTGCTTTGACACAATCTACATTGTAAAAGCGCTATAGAAATAAAGATGAATTTAACTAAACTGAGTCCTGACAAAAGGACAAGACATAGATACAGTTTCCATTTAAAAGCAATGCATCGGATAGATCAAATTTCACAGTGACAGAGCAGGATCAACTGATTGATTTAAGCACTGATAGTACATACAGAAATATATACAAGATCAGCCCTCTCTCCCAGTTCTAGATCTCCAGCCAGAAAGACTTTCCTCAAACTGCAATAAAGGCAATGTTGTGCATTTTGCCTTTCACCTATCTTTGTGAAAGTGTATTCTCCTCCTTCTCCTACCTGAAAAGCAAATATTGCAAAGTGATATTGAGATAAGTGAGTTACTATAAATATAATTGGACAACAAACAGTAATATTAACATAATATTAAGCTGAAGGTTATGTAATTGTATAATAGTTCACCTTACTGTCTAAGGAAAATGGATGAAACTGTAAATAATTAAGACAACTGTGAGCAGCTAAACAAATTGTGATTTTAATTGCACAATATTTCTGTTATGATGCATAAATCTATTTGAAAGATTTGAAAATATACAAACAACAAGGCAGACCTGAGGCTGACCTCAAGCTTTTGAATAGTAGTATGTATTTAATCTGTGGTGTTTGTTTCCTGATTTTGAGTTTACAGTGTGTTCACCTTAAATGTTCTTCAATGTTGAGTGAGATTAGTTGCGATGAACAAACAGGCTAAAAATATAGTGTGAACCACTGTAGATGTTGTCAGCTTTAAACATGGCAACACACTCGACTTACTACAGAAGCCTCTGGAAACAACATATTTAGACCAACTGCAATATTTTAATCCATAGATGTATTTGTTGGGTATACAATAGCACTGAAAAAAACACCTCTATCGCTCTAAATGGGGAAACATCAAATTCTCCAAAACTTTTGACCAAGCTTATGATTGTTTTGTAGTGACATTTTACAACAAAACAACATTTATGGCTGGTTTTTGAAGAATGTAATCAGACCTCACCATTAAAAATGACTGTTCTTTGTCTGTAAGTTCCTTACAAACAGAAACTCATTAGAGATAATGAGGTCAGATGGAAAAGACCTTGCATTAGTACCTTGCATAAGCTTCATGTAGACTGCAAAACTGCATTTTTTCGCTCGCCTAATTGAAGAAATATTTTTGCCAACTCTAGCTGGCAAACAGCAGATGACAGAAACTGTTGTAGAGTACAAACCTTGACATGTTGACTAGATGTGTTTTGAACGACACATCTTGATATTTTATTAAAGAGAACCATATCTGAACTTTCTCTGTTCCTGTGCATCCAGGATTTGAATAAATTCATACATCCTGATGATGTATGCAAATTCTAATGTTCTTCTCTTCAGGGTTGAGTCAGATTATATATGGGGTATACAACAGGACAAAAAATACAACATAAACTGCAGTACTGAAACAATGACCAGCTTATTATTAGCTGCTGTCTTTATGGAATGTGGCCTATATATATTCACCAAACAGAAACATCATTTTTGAGCTGGAAATTAAAATTAGATGATGTATCATACTGCAATTGACAGAACAAAACAAATCAAGCACCAACATTATTATTATTATGCATGAAGAAACTTATAAACTGTAAGATTACATAAACAATGTGAGGAAACATTCTTTTAAAAAGATGTTGGGTTGTTTTATTCCACATGTGAATATAGTAGAGACAATCACAATTTTTAAAACAGTTCCAGCAGGCACAAGACGACAACATGACGTCAGATTGACTGTACCTCAACGTCATGTGACATTGGGTTTTGTTTGGAAATGAAAATCAGATTAATGTCAAAACCCAAAATCAGGCCGACATTGATGTCCAATGTCGGACAGACATTGCATTTTGGTTACTTTCTAACACAACATAAAAACAACAAAATATCAACGTCCAATGATGTTACAGCTTGAGGTTTTGTGGACGTTACCAATATGACATCTAGCGAGCGTTGAATTTTGGTGGCCTTACCTGTCGAATCAATGTCAGTATTTGACGTCAATATGACGTTGGTTAAGGTTATTGGCTCGACGTTGGATTTTGGTCACTTTCCAAAACAACCTAAAATTAACCAAATAACAACATCATTTCACATTGTTATTGGACATCAAATCAACAACCTCCGTGAAGTTGGCACCCAATAAAAACAAATAATCCCCACTATGCAATTCATTTGTGCTGATTGTGCCGCAAAAACGAACATTGGTGCTGATTTGCGGTCTGAGATATTAAGCATTATTTTTTGACCTTGTGACGTCACTTTCCACCCCATGTTGCTCAAATGACTTCAAATCAGCACAGCTCGATTTGTGCTGGTTTGTGCCGTTAAAACAAACACTGTATCTGTTTTTCTCGTTTAAATATAAGCTAAATATTTCAGAAAGCCGTGATGTCACTCTCCATCCCATCTCATCTAAATCGCACCAACCTGGTGTCATTCCTTTGTGCCCGATTTGTGCTGGTTTGTGTCTCTAAAACAAACACTTTATCTATTTTTGTTGTTTAGATATAATTTAAATATTTCAGGAGTCGGGACGTCACTTTCCACCCCATTTACTCTAAATCACACAAAGCTGGTGTCCTTCGTTTGTGCTCGATTTGTGCTGGTTTGTGTCGTTAAAATAAACACTGTACCTATTTTTATTGTTTAGATATTGCCTTATCAAAATATTTCGGGAGCTGTGACACTCTCCACCTGTCTAAATCACACAAAACTGATGTCATTCGTTTGTGCTAGATATAACCAAAATATGTGCTGATTTGAAGTCATTTGAGCAACATAGGGTGGAAAGTGACGTCACACGATAAAAAAAAAGTTTAATATCTTAGACCCCAAACCAGCACAAACATTCATTTTTGCAGCACAAATCAGCACAAATGTAGCACAAACGAATGGCATAGTTTTGGGGATTATTTGTTTTTATGGGGTGCCAACTTCACGGAGTTAAATGCCGTTGTCCTTAGATGCTGGCGACCTAAATCTAATATAATATTAACATTTTATGATTTTGTGTGTCTGCTGGGGTGGTTGCACTGTCAATATTTTGTTAAAATGCAAAACAGCATAGCAATGTTTAGAGTTAAGCAATTGTATGTTGAATTGGTTCCATTATTTCAGAATTTGTTGATCTTCTGTTATTTTTTTAACAGCAAACACTGCAACATGAAAATGTTGTTTTCATATTTATCCTAAATAAATGATAAATTTCCATTTTTCATTTCCTTAAAATGCCATCTCTATGTAGACAGAGGGCTGAAATAAATGTGTTTTTAGACAAAAATGTTTAAGTGTGGACATGGCCAAAGTTTGTCCTAAAGCACTCACTCATTTTCCTTTGGCTTAGTCTCTGATTTATCAGAGGTCGCCACAGTGGAAAAAAATAGAAATTACTCCAGCATATGTTTTATGCAGTAGATGTTCTTTCAGCTGCAACCCAGCACCGAGAGTACACCAACAAGTGACCCACCAGTGCTGAAAAGCTCCCATACACTTTCACATTCAAACACACACTCATACATTATGGCCTATTTTAGTTTATCCAATTGATCTATAATATGGCATGTCTTTGGACTGTGGGTGACATCAGAGCACCCGCAGGAAACCCAGGGAAACACAAGGAGAACATACAAACTGCAGACAGAAAGACTTCTTGGCCGAGCCAGGACTTAATCCTGAGGTCTTCTTGCTGTGAGGCAACAAAGTTAATCACTAAGTCACTGTGCCACTCCAATATTTATTCATCTTTGTTAATGTTAATTATTAAAAATTCAGCTGTTCATAATTGGTTAATCTCAGATTCATTGATGAATATTTACTAATGCACTATTGATTAATGAGATTGATTAAATGCTTTAGAATGTTATTTGCCATGTCTAATGTAGTATTGTGAAAAATAAACTTATTGTAAAGTTTTACTGTTAAAGTTACTGTTTTTTGGTTAAAATAAATATAAATAAATAAATATCCTCTGTGACCATAAAATAATTGCACCAATCGTAAACTTAATTTATTCATTTTCTTATCGGCTTAGTCTCTTTATTAATCTGGGGTTGCCACAACGGAATGAACTGCCAACTTATCCAGCATATGTATTACGCAGTGGATGCCCTTTTAGCTGCAACCCATCTCTGGGAAACACCCATACATTCTCATCCACGCACATACACTACGGACAATTTAGCTTACTCAATTCACCTGTACCACGTCTTTGGACTTGTGAGGGAAACCGGAGCACCCAGAGGAAACCCACGCAAACGTGGATAGAATATGCAAACTCAACACAGAAATGCCAACTGGCCCAGCCGAAGCTCGAACCAGTGACCTTCTTGCTGTGAGGCGAGAGCACTACTCACTGCTCCACTGCATTGCCAATTGCAAACTTACTATATTAATATTTTTGTAAAAACCATAATACTTTTTCTTAGGATTCATGGAATGTTGAAAAGAACTCAAAAGAAAAAATGTACAAAAGAAATCTTTTGTAAGATTATAAAAATCTTTACTGTCATTTTGGATCAATTTAATGCACCCTTGCTAAATTAAAATAATGGGAAAAAAATCTTACTGACCTCAAACTTTTGAATTGTCTTTAATCTAGGGTCTTTGTTTCCTGATTTGGAGTTTACAGTGAAGGGTGTGTTCACCTTGAATGTTCTTCAATGTTGAGTTAGATTAGTTGCAATGAACAAACAGTCTAAAAATATAGCGTGAGCCACTGTAGATGTTGCCAGATTTAAACATGGCAACACACTCGACTTACTACTGAAGCCTGTGGAAATGCCTTTTTTATAAACAACTGTTCTCACACACCATATTTAGACCAACTGCAATATCTTAATCCATAGATTTACTTGTTGGGTATCCAATGACACTGAAAAAAACACCTCTATCACTCTAAATGGAGAAACATCAAATTTTCCAAAACTGTTTACAAAACTTATAATTGTTTTGTAGTGACATTTTACAACAAAACAACATTTTTTAATAAAGGTGACCGAGCTAATGCACGTGCACACTGAAGGGAATGAATTCGCAAGACCAACCTTTATGGCTGTTTTTAAAGAATGTAATTAGACCTCACCTTCAAAATGACTGTGCTCTTTGTCTACAAGTTTGTTACAAGCAAAACTCTTTTGAGATAATGAGGTCAGACAGGAAAGACTGTACCTTGCATTAGTTCCCTGTAGATTGCAAAACCACATTTTTGGCTCGCTTAAATGGATATGCTTGCCAACTCCAGCGGGCAAACAGCAGATGACAGAAACATTGTAGAGTACAAACCTTGACATGTTGAAACAAGTAACCGTTTTGAATGGCTTTTCTTGATGTTTTATTGAAGAGAACCATATCTGAACTTTCTTTGTTCTTGTGCATCCAGGACATATATTCAAATATATTTTAATATGTTCATGCCGTTGATGTATGCAAATTCTAATGTTCATCTCTTCAAGGTTGAGTCAGATCTTATATGTGGTACACAACACGACAAAAATTACATGAAATCTGCTGTACTGAAACAATGACCATCTTGACCTTTTTTATTTACTACCATCTCTACAGAACATGGCCTAAATATTCACCAAACAGAAACATCATATTTGGGTTGGAAAGTAAAAAATATATATAAAAAATTTTTTTATTATTTATTCTGCATGTGGATAAAGTAAAGAATTTAGGTAAGCATTACGAAAAATAAACTTATTGTAAAGTTTTACTGTGTTGAAGTTTTACTGTTTTTGTTTGTTTGTTTGTTTGTTTGTTTGTTTGTTTTTTGTTTTTTGTTTGTTTGTTTGGTCAAAATAAACATCCTCGGTCACCATAAAATAATTGCACCAATCCTAAATTTACTATAATAATATTTTTGTGATAAGTAAAATACTTTTTCTTAGGATTCTCAGAATGTTGAAAAGAAGCAATCTTTTGTAAAATTATAAAAACCTTTACTCTCACTTTGGATGAATTTAATGTGTCCTTGCTAAATTTAAATAATTTATTTTAAAAAATCTTACTGAACTCAAACTTTTAAATGGTACTAAGTCTTTTATCTGTGGTCTTTGTTTCCTGATTTTGAGTTTACAGTGAAGGGTGTGTTCACCTTGAATGTTCTTCAATGTTGAAAGAGATTAGTTGCAATGAACAAACAGGCTAAAAATATAGCGTGAGCCACTGTAGATGTTATCAGCTTTTAAACGTGGCAACACACTCAACTTACTACTGAAGCCTGTGGAAATGCCTTTTTTTATAAACAACCGGTCTCACACACTATATTTAGACCAACTGCAATATCTTAATCTGTAGATTTACGTGTTGGGTATCCAATGTCACTAAAAAAAACACCTCTATCTCAACAAAACCTTTTTTTTTACCAGGGTGACCAAGCTAATACACATGCACACTGAAGGAAATGAATTCACAACACCAACCTTTATGGCTGTTTTTAAAGAATGTAATCAGACCTCACCATCAAAAATGATGTGCAAATGTGCAAAATGAAGTAGAAAATGAGGTCAGACGGGAAAGACTGTACATTGCATTAGTTTCATGTAGATTGCAAAAGCTTCATGTAGATTGTGTTGCTAACTCCAGCGGGCAAACAGCAGATGAGAGAAACTATTGTAGAGTTCACACCTTGACATGTTGAAACAAGTAACCATTTTTGAATGACACATCTTGAACTTTTATTGAAGAGAACCATGTCTGAACGTTCTCTGTTTCTTTGCATCCAGGACATATATTTATACATCCTGATGTTTGCAAATTCTAATGTTCATCACTTCAAGGTTACGTTATATATGGTGTATACAACAGGACAACATGAACTCTGCTGTACTGAAACAATGACCAGCTTAACTTTTTTTTTTTATTCACTATTGTCTCTATGGAATGTGGTCTATATCTTTAACCAGCTTAGTGGGTGATATCTGATTTACCAAACAGAAAAATATTTGACCTGGAAAGAAATGGATGATGGATCATACTGCAACTGCCTGAACAAAACAAATTAAGCACTAACATTATTTTCCATGAAAAAATTTATATATATATATATATATATATATATAT
>CAIGQZ010000320.1:19095565-19111148 GCA_903798205.1 Danio tinwini | reverse complement strand
GTGTGTGTGTGTGTGTGTGTGTGTGTGTGTGTGTGTGTGTGTGTGTGTGACCAAAAATACTAAGAATATTGCTGTTAATGGCAAAATTAATCATTGTGCTGGCATGTTTCAGTTTCCATTTGATTCACTTAATTGAAATACAATGAGACAGGACAACTTTCCTAAACTTGCTATATATTGTATAGGTAGTTTAAAGGTTAAGAAAATGCATGATTTCATAATATTCTCTTTTCTAAAAAAATAAATAAATAAATAACTCGAATGAGCTGGCCTCAACTGCAACACTAATAAAGTACATATATGCTTTAGCAAAATATTGTGTTTGAAAAAAAAGAGGGGTGAAAAGAGTTTGAGTCTTATTCTGCTAATACTGCAGCGTTTAATGCTAACTTAAGACTTCAATGTAGCACACACAAACATACATATATTTCTGATTAACTTATACTAAGCTTTTATAGTCAATATGCATACACATTAAAGTGAAATTACAGAAGTGTATACAGAATGCTGGTTACAGTGTAAGCCTCTGAATCATCTGTGATCTTCACAGTATGTATAGATAAATAAACTACCATTATGGTGCTTTTTGGCATTTTTAAGCCTCTGGGTTACAGTTAACCTTCTTTGTACAGCAACTAGCTGCATCAACATTCTTCTAAAATGTCTAATTTTGTAATTTTTTCAAAAATGAGAACATAATTCTCATTTGGATTAACATACATGTATGGGGCTTAAACAGTTGGGTCAACTAATACTTTAAAGGAAAAAGCATAATGCATCTGCAAGTAATGTGAATTGGCTAAAAATTCAGAAGCTCAGAATGGTCAACAAAGCCAGATAACTTTTTAGTCTCATTTAGATCTCCTCTGTCAAGACCAGGGCCATTTTGAAGGTAAGTTTGCTTTCAAGAAGAGGATCACTGGCCTCCACCAGCAGCATCAAACATTTTCTTTCTTCCCTCCATGCCAGACATAGCTTCCACGTTCTTACGCCAGTCACCAACCTCACTAGTCAAAACCTGTTCGACACAAAAGAGAATTGCATTGCAGTGCTATATTTAATTTATGCCACCTATTGCTAAAGTATGGAGTTTTATGTTTTAGTTATTAGCTTTTTTGGCATATGTTTTGTGTTTTGCCTTACCTTTTCTTGTTTGATATCCTCCTTCTTGACTGACTTTAGATTTGCACGGAGGTCCATGGAGCCTTTGTGTTTGGATCCAAGCAGGGCCCGCATCATCTCATCAGCAGACACACGCACCTTCCTTAAGGCAGGTTTCTTGAACTTCCCCCCTAGATCCTGAACTTTCAATTTAAGCTCATTTATCTAAAATCAAGAGAATGCAACATTTTCATTTACATGGGGGGCATAATTCAATTCAGTTCAATTCATCTTTATTTTTATAATGTTTTTAAAGTCAAAACAGCTTAACAAAGAAGATTATAGTCAACTGAAACTGTGTCAGTCCAGTTTTCAGAGTTGAAGTTCAGTTTAGTTCAGTTCAGTGTGGTTTAATTTTCACTGCTGAAAGTTTAAAGACTGAAGAGCAAATCCATCGATGTGCAGCTCCACAAGTCCCGAACCATGCAATCCTAAAGAATAATACCTAAAGAATGCTGACTGTTAGAGCATCCATTAATCTTTAAGCAAAAACTGTACCTTACAGGGTACAATAGCTTGTCACAGGCACAGTGTTTTAATGGAAAAAGTTCTACTATATTTAACCATCAATATTTATAATAGTACCTTAAGGTTATTTATTACTACTCTAAAGTACTACAATAGAAGTTAATCAGGTACACAGTTGTCATTTTAAAGGTACTGCCTTAGTGACAAGTTGTTCACCTAAGAACAAGGTGATTTATACAAATTTTGCATATTTTTCTGTAAAGGTGCCTATTTAAGATGGATGTAACTCCAATCTATTTGCCTTTGGTATTGCCTTATCATGTGAAGGCATTTTAAACCAACATCTATAACTGGAAGAATATTAACATAACATTGTTTTCAACTAAAATGGAAAAAAAGTTGTTTTTTTTTCAGCATTTTGGAGGCAAAAAACGCATTTTTAAAAAAACTAATCAAAAGTCCCATTTTTTTTTAAATCCATTCTGTTTTCATGTCTTTGAAAACTACAAAAAAAACATGATTTTGTAAAAACTGCTACATGTGCATATTACATGTTCTGTATATATACATGTGGACAATAAAATTGAGTTTGCATGTAGTTTAAAATTCAGCAAATTCATGTTGACTACTGGCATGACATGCGTAATACATAATGATTGGGGATCACTTTGATATCACTGCCATCTGTGTGGAAAACCGTACAAAAACACAACGGAAAGCGTTTTATTTAATTATTATGTAAATGTACCCAAGCTTAAAACCCCTGGTATATACTCTGTATTGATTTGCTTTATACTTACATCTTTGTAGTGTTTTTTGACTTTATCCTCATAGTCGTACCTCTCTTCATCTACTGTGTCAATTTTGGAATAAAGTTGCTTACACAGATTCTAAAGATGAAAATGCAACATTAATAAATAAAGCTGGTTAAACGACATGTTTAGCAAACAGCTTTTAATTCAGATATTCTCTTTTTGAGCTCATCACCTGTAACTCCCCTAGTGAGAGTCCAGAAAGCTGTAAAGGAGGGTGTTTTTCTTTAAGGTAGCAAATTTTCTCTTCATCCCTTTCCTGTTTCTCTTTCTCCAAATCTTCCATCGCTCTGTTAAGAAGCATTATCTAATTGAAAATAGAAGAACTTTAAGTACAATTTCACAACAAACAGGTAACTCTCCAGAATGGAGAACACATTTTCACATTTAACCTTAATATTAACATTTGCCTCAATAAATGCCTAATTTGCTGTATATTAACAATGATTAATGTCATTGTTGTAGTGGTTAAGTATGTAAGTATAGGATAGGATTAAGAGATGTAGAGTATAGTCATGCAGAATAAGGCATTTGTATAAAATGTACAAGTACAGTACTAATAAATACTCATTATGCAAACCAAGGACCCACAAATTCAAAGTGAGAACTGATCCCAGTACCAAAGTGGAAGCAAAAAAATAAATATCTTAATTATGAAAGGAAAACAAACCTTCAGAGAAAGCTTCCGAGATGCTGAAATCTTGGACTTTGGCTGAGAGAGAGAGAGAGAGAGAGAGAGAGAGAGAGAGAGAGAGAGAGAGACAGAGAGAGATTTTGGTAAGAGATATTGGTATAATATTACTGTAATGTTGCTCTGCAAATGACCAAGACATACTTTGTTGTCCACTTTTGGATTTCCAGGCCTTCGTATCTGCCAAAAAAAAAGATAAATAAAATTTTAAAAAAAAGTAATTAATTTATACTATTATATGTAATTAAATATACTAATACTAAAGCAATGTCCACTACTTTTTATAAATATGGAAAACAGTATGAAAATTAAATGCTTACCGGACTGTCGGTATCATTTTGTTAAGAACCAAAAATAAAAACATCAGTAAGGCATATATTTTATTTTATTATTTATTTATATGTTGAAGAATAGCTAAAGTTATGTTGAGCATCTGTTTCAGTAAACAATGCATTTAAAGTGGTTTGCTTAATTAATGCACATTGCCCCAAATTATCAATGTGTCTCTTTAAGGTTACAACAAAGGAAAAGCATAGTAGTAACTCATAGAACTTGAATATTCACAAAGAAGCAAAACTATGTGAAACTGCTATGTGCATTATAAATGAAAAAAAAAGCATTTACTTACTCGCCCATTGTGACAATGTCAGATGAAACCTACAAAATAACAAAATTAAATGCATATTCTCAAGACAAAGTCAGTTGTTTAACCTACTGTAAGCATGGATGCTGTACCTGTGTTTTGTCTGGTTGATGGTCATGGACAGGAGGCAGAACAACAGGGTGAGACAATGGATTTTATAGTCCAGCTGCCACTGGCTGGCAGATATAGTGGCTGTTGCCAAAAATGCCTTGGCAGTGTTCTAGAGTTGAAATATCAGCAGCCGCAAAGCTGTGACAATACAACAATACACAAAAATATACAGTGACTTTTCTTTGGACTGGAACCGAGTTTATATACGCAAACATAAACAAACACAAATTTGACACCATCAATATTTATCATCCTCATGCTGATAACCTCTTACAATATTTTTTTTGTGATGAGCTGTACACAAAACAAATCACAGTTCTGTTTTTTGAAGTTGATCAGTTGGGGAAAAGCAATATGCTAAATAGAAATGATAAAATCTAACAATAAATTATAGTGCATATAGTGAAAATACATGTTCTATTTAATTTGTTGACATACTATAATCATGTTATAATAAATACAACGTGAGTTCAGTCAAACTTAGAGGGTTTTTTTTCTTTGGTACTGTTCATATTAGTACTAAAATATGGGCCATCACAATAAAGTGTTACCAATTTCAGTATTAGTAGACTGTCTGTTTAATATCTGTTGATACTGCTCCTTCAACAGACATTTAACTGACTATAAGAAACTTTGCAACTACATATCAACTTACACTAACCCTAACCCTAACCTAACAGTCTACTTATAATCTAATTAGAATTAGTTGGCATGTAGATGCAATGTAACTTAAATTCAACAAACGGACCATCAAAATAAAGTGTGAAAAAAAAATTTAATGTCAGAGTGCTGAATCTTGGGTATTGATTTAAAATAGTTTTAAGAACCACTTGAAAGTGAGTAAGCCGTGAGGACGTTTTTATTATTTTGGGATGAACAATCCCTTTAACAGTCATATAAATACTTTTAATTCAAAGGGATTTATGTATGATCTGCTAACAACACTGATGACTTATGAAAATTAATCATGGATTTACTACAAGTAAAAACAAAACCCCATGTTTTCACCTACTAAAAGATTGGATAATTAGCTTGCCAAAACTATGCACCATCAGTAACAAGCCTGTTTTGTGCATTTCTAAGCTTCTTCACTGCAACTGGTCAACTTAAAGGTCAAATCCCTATAATAAATAAGCAAAAAAATAAATAAATCAACTGTGCTAACACTTGACATTATTTCAATGTGAAGTCATCAGTATGAATAAATAATTGAAGAGGATTTCAATATGTTTTATTGTTACACCTCAAACTTACCCATTAATTAAAGATTATAATACAAAGGAAAGAAAACAATGGCAGGATGCAGACAAATGACCTCGCTGACATGCTGCCACAATCCATGACAGGTGCTTAAGCTATTTATTCTGAAACATAATCCTAGCACAGTCATGAAGAACTTGCTCATCACTGATATTATAGTATCCTCTCAGTGGCCACTGATGGCTTAATGCATCACTGACTGCTTTTACATGGACATTTTTAATAATTATTTGCCTTAGTCTAAATAAGACAATAATATGATTAAGGTGATTACATGAGTTGCTTTTTGAATGGTCATGTCTTACATGTTATAGTACATAGTTCAATAAACGTCATTTAATAACCATCCAACGATAGTTTCCTCGAGCGCAACAGTAACAGTTTGTTACGTTCGAGAGTTTGTGTTCATCAAGGTCAACTGTAGTTCATTTCTCACTTATGCATGCAAACAGACAATGACAGATATAATTCTCAAGAAGCAGCCACCTCTGTTACTTCATTCACTAACTTTTCAATCGTGCCCCAATAACAAACTTGGCGGTACTGGATGAGAGCATATCATTTCCCGCTCACACTAGAAATGTGCTCTCTTGCTTGAAGTCAGTGTCATTTGTTTGCCGTCAAACACCTGACAACTACGGTGTGTGTGCGTCTTGTTACAAAATGTAGCAAAAGCATCTACAAAATGGTAATAGTTTGATTAAGGTGTTTACATGTATGTACAGCTATATTACTATATACAACGTTATGTGTGCAGCTGTTATGTGCAAATTGGTATGTAAAGTGTGTTGTTAAATAAGTGAATATGTGTAAAAGGTGTATAGCAAGCAGTGATGTTGGTTTCACAATTATTATCATCAAGTGTTCATGAGATGGATTGCCTGAGGGAAGAAACTGAGCTGTTCTGGTGCGCTGTGCTCTGTAGCATTGACAAGAAGGTAAAAGTTCAAAAAGGCAGTGTGCTGGGTGTGAGCGGTCCAGAGTGATTTTGGCAGCCCTTCTGCTCGCTTTGGATAAGTACAGTTCTTGGAGAGCAGGGAAGGTTGTACCAATGATTCGCTCAGCAGTCCAAACTATTCGACACAGTCTTCAGAGGTCAGATTTGGAAGCTGAGCTAAACCAGACAGTTATTGAAGTGAAGATGACAGATTTAATGATGGAGGTGTAGAACTTTCAGCAGCTACTTTGGGAGGTTGAACTTCCTCAGCTGATGAAGAAAGTACAGCCTCTGTTGAGCTTTTTTGACAATGGAGTCAATGTGAGTGTCCCACTTCAGGTCCTGAGAAATGGTGGTGTCCAGGAACCTGAATGACTCCATTACTGCCACAATGCTGTCCATGATGCTCAGTGTGGGGAGAGCAGGGGGGTTTCTCCTGAAGTCCACTATCATCTCCACTGTTTTGAGTGTGTTGAGCTCCTGGTTGTTGTGACTGCACCAGACAGCCAGCTCCCTTACCTCCTGTCTGTAAGCAGACTCGTCACCATCCTGAATGAGGCCAATAAGTGTGGTGTCGTCTGCTAACTTTAGTTCCAGTGCTGATTGTGCGGGTTACTGGATGAGAATTTCCCCAGCTTCACCAGCTGCTGCCTGTCCGTTAGGAAGCAGTTGGTCTACTGACAGACAGAGGTGGGCACAGAGAGCTGAGTTAATTTGGGCAGGAGATGTTTTGGAATGATAGTGTTAAAAGCTGAGCTGAAATCAACAAACAAGATCCTCACATAGGTCCCTGGTCTGTCTAGGTGTTGCAGAACATAATGCAGTTCCATACTGACTGCATCATCCACAGACCTGTTTGCTCTGTAGGCAAACTGAAAAGAGTCCAGTGAGGGTTCAGTGATGTATTTCAGGTGGGCTAGCACCAGTTTTTCAAAAGACTTCATGACCACAGATGTCAGCGCTACTAGTCTGTAGTCATTTAGAGCTGTAAGTTTGAGTTTCTTTGGTATGGGAATGATGATGGAACGTTTGAGGCAGGAGGGTACTTCACACAGCTCTAGTGATCTGTTGAAGATTAGGGTGAAGTTGGGGGCCAGTTGGTCAGCACAGGATTTTAAACAGGCTGGTGTTATTAAATCTGGGCATGGTGCTTTTTCCTCTTCTGTTTCTGGAAAAAATGGCGCACATCATCTTCACTGAACTAAAGTGCAGGTATGGGGGAGGCGGGGTGGTGGAGGTGTTAATAGTGATGTAAAGAGCAGTTCTGAGTAGGTGTGGGGGGTTTTCTCAAACCGGCAGTAAAACTTATTCAGGTTGTTTGCAAGTTGTTGGATGTCTACAGTGCTGGGGGATGGTGTCTTGTAGTTGGTGATGTTTATCAAACTTATCCACACAGATGCTGAATCGCTGGAAGAGAACTGACTCCTTAGTTTTTCAGAATAGTTCCTTTTTGCTACTCTGATCTCTATTTCCAGTGTGTATTTGGCCTGTTTATACAAGGCCCTTTCCCCATTCCTATAAGCAACCTCCTTGGCCTAACGTAGCTGTCTGAGTTTTACAGTGAACCATAGTTTGTCATTGTTGTATGTGAGTTGTGTCCTGGTAGGAATGCACACATCTTCACAGAAACTGATATAAGATGCTACAGTCTCTGTGAGCTCATTCAGATCATTTGCAGCAGCTTCAAATACACTCCAGTCAGTGAGGTTGAAACAGGCTTGTAGATCCCGCTCTGTTTCATTAGTCCATCTTCTCACAGATCTTATTACAGGTTTGGCTGTTTTCAGTTTCTACTGTAGGTTGGTATGAGATCAAACAATGGTCATACTGCTCCAAAGCTGCTCACTGGACAGAGCAGTATGCATCCTTTATTGTGGTATAGCAGTGATCCAATATGTTACTGTCTCTTGTGGGGCATGTAACATGCTGTCTATATTTTGGCAGTTCACGGGATAGTTTTGCTTTGTTAAAATCCCAGAGAATGATTAAAACAGAGTTCGGGTGTTGTTGCTCCATCAGCGTGATCTGATCAGCTAGTTTCTGTATCGCCAGGCACGCATACGTGTGCGGAGGAAAATAAACACTGACGAGGATGAATGTGCAGAACTCGCACAGTGAGTAGAAAGGCTTACAGTTAATAAACTGTGCGTCTAGATCTGGACACCACATCTTTTTTTTAACTGTTACATCTGTACACCACCTTTCATTGATGTAAAAGCACTTTCTTCTTTGCGATCCGCTCTGAACAGCTGATAGCCCAGTAGGTGAAGCGCGTTGCTCGGTATGGTGTCGTTTAGCCAGGTTTTTGTGAAACACAGAGCAGCTGAATGCGAAAAATCCCTGTTTGTCTGACATAGCAGAATGATTTAATTTATTTTGTTGGGTAGAGAGCCTAGATTTGCCAGATAGATGCAGGGCAACGTGGTTCGAAATTCGTGCTGTCTGAGTTTCACAAGCGCACCTGCAAGTTTCCCCATCTGCGCACCGGAATGCGTTTGAGCAGCACCGCGGCTCCGCCGACTACAATGTCCAACAAAACATCATATAAGTCCAAGTCTAAAAAAATATTTGGTGATGTATTCGTCCGAATGTCCAACAATTTATCTCTGGTGAAACTAATTGTAGGAATGTGATAAAGATAGGGCAAACTAACAAAAACACAAAAACAACTGCAGAGCACGACACGGAGGCGGCCATCGTCGTCTGCGCCATGAGTTAATCAAAAATTGGTAATCAAAAGAGTAATCAAAATAGATAATCAAAAGTAGCTTTTTACATGGTCGACTCTTAATCAGTATTGTATTAATCATATTAATTTCTGAGTATTGGTGACCATCTAAACATACATGTTTTTCAACACCTGTCGCACACATGAAACTAAAGCCCTGTCCACATGAACGTAGATATTTTTAAAACAGCACTTGCTATGTCCCTAATTCTAAAACACCAGGACCTTGTGAAGCACGCTTACAAATCCGCTTTATTACAAAAACTCAACTCTTCTTTGTGTCTTTTTTCTTTTCTTTACAATTGGTCTGATAACGACCACTACTGTGCATGCATACATCTCACTATCCCACTTTTTTTAAGACACAAGACAATTTAGATTATAACTAAATTAACAGAACATAAAAACAATAGTTCTGAATATTAACAACATACCTAGTACCATAACACTGGAAAGCCCAACAGGCAATTTTGCAATTCAATGACATTTTTTTAACAAGTAAAAGTATTCCCACAATGGAGCCTGACAAGATCTAGCAGGCTATGAGGTACAAGCAGGAGAGAGAAACACCTGAGGTGTTTGAGGTGCTGCTGGAAGTTGGAAAAGTCTTCAGCTAGAGAAGCTGTATCAGATTTGATAGTACTGATTACACATGGTGCCAGATGCATAGCATTCTAAACCCTTCCAACTAAAAGGAGAAATGTTGCTGGGCCTTTCTGAGCCATAACCTTAAAAGGCTGAGTAAATTTGGAATGTCTTTTCTTTGTGATTTTAGGTTTCCTAATACACACAAAAGCCCCCAACTTGGACCTTTGGAGGTTGCACACTGCATTTCCTATTCATATACTGTTTCATTTTGTTTGTGGTTGTTGGATGGTTTGTTTCAAATTCTGTTTATCATTTGGTGGGGCCACACATGGAGATCCAATCACATGCAGTGTTTTGTCTAAATTTGACAGCCATGCAAAAGCTCAGAAGGTAAGGCATGTAAAAACTCAAAAGCTGTCCACTCTATACCTTCAATGTTAGTGGTCTGTAAACAGTCTTTGAACACTCTATTGAAGTGTTCAATCTCACCATTCCCTTGGGGATAACAGACAGAGCTACAACAATGTTTGGTGTCTGTAAGGAATGCCTCCGACTCTGCCAAAACAAATTGTGGCCCATTGTCAATCACAAGTTCAAATAGATTTCTTTCACAAATAAAGGCAGCAGACAGGAACTTAATGACAGTTGCAGAAGTAACATCAGGTATGAATGCAATTGCTGGCCATTTACTGTAGTAATCAATGAGTGTCAAAGCAAAGCAGCATCCTTGAGGGGCATTATTCAATGGTCCAACTACATCATTCCCCAGTTTTTCCAATGCAGTAGTTGTAATAGGCACAGGGTAGAGTGAAACTACAAGGGTATGAGCAGTTTTATCCTGCTAAAAAAACAGGTGGAACATGATTTGATGGCATTTTCTTTCATTCATTCATTCATTTTCAGCTTAGTCCCTTTATTAATCAGGGGTTTCACGCAGCGGATGCCCTTCCAGCCACAACCCAACACTGGGAAACACCCACACACACTACGGCCAATTTGGCATATTCAATTTATCTGTACCGCATGTCTTTGGATTGTCGGGGAAACCAGAGCGCCCGGAGGAAACCCACACAAACATGGGAAAACATGCAAACTCCACACAGAAATGCCAACTGACCCAGCCGGGGCTCGAGTCAGAAACCTTCTTGCTTCTTGAAAAGAAGACTACACCAGAGTGAATACAGAAGGTTTACCACAAGATGCAAACCACTGGTGAGCCTCAAAAACAAAAAAAGACCAGATTAGAGTTCTATAAAAGCGTTCACAGTGCTGGAACAACATCCTATGGACAGAAGAGATCAAGATTAACTTTATCAAAATGATGGGAAGAGAAGAGTATGGAGAAGAAAAGGAACTGCTCGTGATCGTAAGCAGTAAAGCATAGTGATAGTAGTAACATGGTGTGGCCATGTATGGCTATCAATGGAACTGGTTCTCTTGTATTTATTGATTATGTGACTGCTGACAAAAGCAGCAGGATGGGCAGCCACAGTGTGGCCACAGTGGAATGGTCTGCCAATTACTCTTGCACATGTTTTACTAGTGGAAAGCCCTTCCTGCCAAAACTCAGCCCTTTGATTATCTCCCATTCACAAACTATGGCCAGTTTACTTTTAGAATTTACCTATACACAGAGCACCTTGATTAAATCCACACAAACAAGATGAGAACATGCACTGGGACTCAAAGCAAGGAGGCAAGAATGCTAAACACACAGCCTTGGATTATTTATCCTATCACTTGTGTTACATTCCTTCTTTTTTCCGTCTAGGGTTGGGGAAGGAAAATAACAAAGTAATAAGTCTTCAGAAGAATGATTAACCAAAACAACAACAACAGGTACTAACTTAGGAGGAGTACTAAATAACCTAATTCGGGAAAAGAAGATAAATAAAGGCTTTCCTCAACTCCTTTACTATGAATAAACACAGTCAAACAGGTACAAAAATAAAAATGGCACTCTCTCCCTACAGCTTCCTTTTGTAAAAATAAATAAATAAATAAATCAGACAAAGAAACAACAGTTACCTTTTAAATTCCAAACAAAGACAATATTTAAGTCATACAATTAAGCAAACACACTGCCTGTAAGTTCCACAACACAAGGGCCTAATCAGCTCTACCTAGCAGGCAGAGAGAGACATAGAAAGAGTGAAAGAAACACACAAGCACACAACATAACCACTTTCAATGGGCAGTAAACACAATAAATAAACAATAATAATAAATACATCCAAAGGATGTAACACTTGGTTTCACTTTCAAGAAACAAACCCTCAGGAGCAGGTAAGTTTACAAGCAGCCTATAAAATTTTATTAAACAAGCAGTTAAGGACATAATGAATGTCTGTTGGCAGGTGAGTCCAAAAGCCTACATAAACATACTGGGAAACAGTAAATGAACTAATAAACTAGTAACACTTTATTGTAAGGGTATAAATAATGCATTAGTTAAGCACTGATTAAAGGTTCATTTCTTCAGTAGTAACAAAATCACTAGTAATTAATGGCTAACTAAACATTTTAAGGGTCCCAAATTATGCATTAGTTAAGCTTAGTAAACTTGTAAATCATGATCAAATTGTTCACAATTATGCATCAGTTAAGCATAAGCAAACACATAATTCATGATTAACTGAACATATAGTTAGGGATGTAACAATTTACCTGATTAACGATTCACAACATTAATCTCATCTTGTCCCAAGTTTTTGAGCTCAGAGAGCAGATAAGAATGTTTTTTGAACAGGAGCACAACTATGACTTTGCAGAAAACTTTTGTGATGAGAACTTCCTGGCAAAACTGGCCTACCTGAGTGACATGTTTGGAAAGCTAAATATACTAAATGTACAGCTTCAAGGGAAAGATAAACACCTCCCTCAGGTCACAGATAAGATCAGCTCTTTCACTCAAAAGGTTGCAGTGTGGGGCAGGCGACGTGATGAAGGAAATACTGATTCATAATAGTACCTACATAAATTTTGTTAACACTACTGACTATGATGCCACCTCAGTGATTCCATATATTAAGGAGCATACTTCATCACTCATGAGATCCTTTAAAAATACTTCCCCTAAAACAGTTCCCAGTATGACTGGGTGAGAGATGCTTTCAATGCTCCAGCTTCAACTGGTTTCAGTAGAGGAGGACCAGTTCATTAATATGACATCTGACTCCCAGAGATGGCAAAAATACACACATCCTTTAAGTAGAAGTACAGATACTCATGTTTAAAACGACTCTGGTAAAAGTAGAAGTACTGACTACACTTTTGTACTTAAGTAAAAGTAAATAAGTACTGCCTGCAAAATGTACAAAAGTATTTTTCATTTCAACCACAGTCCAAAGACATGCGGTGTAGGTAAATAATAGGTAACTAAATTGGTAAACTAAATTGGCAGTATTTTATAAGTGTGTGTGTGTGTGTGTGTGTGTGTGTGTGTGTGTGTGTGTGTGTGTGTATGTGTGTGTGTGTGTGTGTGTGTGTGTGTGTGTGTGTGTGTGTGTGTGTGTGTGTGTGTGTGTGTGTGTGTGTGTGTGTGTGTGTGTGTGTGTGTGTGTGTGTGTGTGTGTGTGTGTGTGTGTGTGTGTGTGTGTGTGTGTGTGTGTGTGTGTGAATGAGTGTGTATGGGTGTTTCCCAGTGCTGGGTTGCAGCTGAAAGGGTATCCTCTGTGTAAAACATATGCTGGAATAATTGGCGGTTCATTCTGCTGTGGCGACCCCTGATAAATCAGGGATGAAGCTAAAGGATAGTGAGTGAGATAGGGAACTAGGTAAGTTGATACATTAATGTAAACTAACTTACATTTCCAATTTTTATGTAAAATTTTTGTTGCCAATTTTACGAAAGTAGCCAAGCAGCATCAAACCCTGCAATATAGCTTAAAAATACTGTTTAAAAAAGCAGGCCAATGTATCATTATTCTGATGCAAACTCACAGCGTTCATCATGTAGTTTTGCAGCTGTTAGATCAAAAACAACAGCTGCCATTCATGTTGATACACTCTAATAATTTATCTGTGGCGATCCCAGATTAATAAAGGGACTAAGCCGAAAAGAAAATGAATGAATGAATAATAACGAGCCATGGTCGACCCAAGCTCAAACAAACCTTGTCGTTATCTTGATGAACAGCCACAAAGCCAAGAAGAAGAGCAGAATCTGCCTTGTGCCCCGTAGTTTTTTACAAGGGCGTCTAAAGTATTCTAATACTAATAGTATTCGCTTTCTCGCTTGCGCTCCTCGCACGTCTATGTTTAAAATAACAAACTTCTCGACCTGATGATAATAACGTGCATGTGATTATTGAAATGCTTCTGACATTCAATCCTGTCAGAAACGAACAAACGCAAGATTGACTTGCGAAAAAACAATGTGCTAAAGTTATGTCCACATTTATACAACATAGGCTCATTCTGAAAACGTAGCCCTATATACGTTTCTGGAGATCACAAATTATGTAGCCAGAAGTACATATGACTGCATTTCTTGTTTTAAAATGAATGATACAGGGCGGTATGACGGCGTTCTTTTTTGCACTTACCAGCTGACCACTTACCTACATATGGATGGATTTCCCGCTGTTACTAGTTTGTCCAGTTAGCTCGCCATTTACGTAAGTGCACTTGAGATGCAGAGAAAAAATAACTACGACAACGGGGTTCGAGTGCGGTGAAGAGCAGTTCCAGAAAGCAAGTAATGCAAAAATAGAATCTAAAAATTTAAATAAACAAGTAAATAACAGGAATTAATGTGCAGAAACATGGTAAAAATCTGATGAGGGCTTTTCTTTTTTTTGGATTGCTTTTTAAAATTGTTGGTTGGTTTTAGGGAAGTGGATGGGCAGGTCAATCTGTGTTTTTTAAAATACTATTAGTTGGGTTTAGGGAAGGAGAGGGTGGGTCAGTCGATTCAATCAGTCAAACAGTCAGTCAACAGTGACCTCTGGTGGATTTACGCAATAGCAGCAGGTGCAAGTGACACTCGCAAGATAATATTGAGATCTCAAAAAGCCTACACAGCAGCCTTTGGTGGATTCACAAAAAATAAAGCTCCTGGGGTGTATTTGGCGGTCTTCAGAAATGTATATAGAGGTATGTTTTCAGAATGAGCCTGGGTTGCTTTTATAATGGCACTTGAGTGATTTTCAAGTTTATTGACTAGAACTAGCTAGTAGCTAATTAAGGCTAAAATGTCATTATTACAGTGATAACAGAGAAAATATGACCCCCTAATCTAAAGTAAAAGTGATATCCACATTATTACTATAAGTGCTTATTAATTGTCCCTTATTAGGGATTATTTAAGTTTGACTAAAACAAGTTAGTTAATGAGAAAACTGGTAGATTAAGTAATACTTATATAAATAAAGTATTTTATATAGTCATAAAACAGAATTAGAATTAGAATTTCGTCATTACAATTTTAAAAACAATTGGTCATTTGTTTAATCTTCCTATAATGTATTTTGAACGGGCAATTTCTCACATTGTGACTTTTTCACATTTGCAACATTTATATGTGACAGAATATGACTTTATCTCTAACATTATTAATATATAACTCACTACTTATACAACCCAATGTGGATTTACATCAGGTAGTTATGACTTAATATCTCCCAAAGTGTAATTTTACTTTCAAGACAGCTTTTTCACAATTTATACCTCATGCTATGTATATGATAAAATGTGCATTTATATCTTGCAATTGATTGTGTGTGTGTGTGTGTGTGTGTGTGTGTGTGTGTGTGTGTGTGTGTGTGTGTGCGCGTGTGTGTGCGTGTGTGTGTGCATCAGAAGTTTTAGATTTGCTAAGGCATTTTTAAGAATGTATTACATCACTGTCCATCTGCAAACACATGCCAGCTATTTTTAAACCATTTTTTCTTTCTTATGGTGTGAAATATAATGCATTATATAAAGGCCCACAATTCTTATTATGCCATGTTTTAGCCTCCCTCTGCTGGCAGAGACTGTTAAGTGCAGATGTTCAGTTTACAATAATAAAAAACCCAGCAACTACTTGAATTGATCTTCAATTCCCAATATGATGGATAATGCAAATAAAAAAGAAAGTAATGGTTTCCAAATTCCAATAACTATACATACTTTCCTGTCATTCACACCTAAACTTAGTTTATATATATATATATATATATATATATATATATATATATAT
>CAIGQZ010000320.1:19077067-19095165 GCA_903798205.1 Danio tinwini | reverse complement strand
TTTTTCAATTATTTTTTAAACAGAAAAAAAATAATAGATTTATTATTTTTTCTGTACGCTGTTGCATTCAACAGAAATTTGTAAATAATACAATACATACAGTACAATACAATTTACTAGACTATGGTTCCAAAACTTAATATTGTTTAACATAAAATACTGTTAAAACTGGTTAGTAATTTCATGTGGGTCAAATCATATCTAGTACATAATTGTTTTTTAAAATTGTACCTAAAATTTTACAACATCACCAAAAGCAACAGTCACTCCACCTCTTCACAAAGATTGTCAGCCTGATCCGGTGCATTATCAATCACAGTGGGTTCTGAAACTGAACAATAATTATGTTCCAGATGCTTGACATCCACTGGCACATTTGAGTTTAAATCTCCCTTCTTTGCCATGCCCTGACGAGCCTGGGTTTTGCTGCTATTAGACTTTCCTGTAGAACAATGTTATACAAAAATGAAGGCACAGGCTTAGGGCTATCTCACACTATGCTATCTGAACCGTGCCCAGGCCCCTTTCCCAGATCGTTTGAGAAGTGTGAGTGCTATGAATCAAGTTTAGGCACAGTTCACTTGAGCGGCCCTGGCCCAGTTGGAAGAGGTGGGCCTGAGCGCGGTTCACTTGGGCTCAGGCGCGGTACACTTACAGTGTGAGTGCAAGCGTGCCTGAGCCCGAAACTGAAAGCGAGACGTGACTTTTAAGGAACTGTTTCATAAGGATTAATTAATAATTCGTACTGTTCAATGAACGCAAACTGTCGTAGATTATTAAAGACGCAAATCCCTTACTGCACGACAGCTGCACCTTCTGCAAACTTCCTAATTCCTGCAGCGCGAGGACTTTATGATTGTTTATGAGCGTCAAAAGTGGCTGATCTGTTCGTTGAAAAATTAGACTGTGTGTCACCACATATCAAACGTCTTAAATTATATAACTAAAGAAATCCCAACTGTGTTGAGCGACAGCATTTACAGAGCAGCCCGTCATCGATGACGTAAGCGCGCCCAGACCCGAATGTAATGTGAGTGTGGGCCGTCGGGGGAGACGGGATGGGGGAAAAGCGTACTTTGGCCCGGTTCAAGGCAACTGTACATAGTGTGAGTACGGCCTTAGATTCTACCAGAAACACATCAGCAGAGTTCGTGGATAGTGTTGTCTGGTCCTGCTCTAATTGTAAGGCAAAGTGTGATTGGTTGGAGAAAGAACGAGCAATGTTTGGTCAGCTCCACATGGCCAGTATCTGATTGGTTTAAGGCCGTACTCACACTTTGCACAGTTGCCTTGAATGGGACCAAAGCACGCTTGTCCCCCCCTCCTGTCTCCCCCGACGGCCCACACTCACATTACATTCGTGCCTGGCGCGCTTTTGTCATCGATGAAGCGCTCCTCAGTAAGCTCAGCACAGTGGAGATTTCTTTAGTTATATCGTTTAAGTCATTTGATATGCGGTGACTCGCAGTCTAATATTTTGCCAAACAGATTTTGTCGCTTATAAACAGTCCTCGTGCTGCAGGAATTACTAAGTTTGCTGAAGGCGCAGCTGTCGTGCAGTGAGGGGTTGCTTCTTTAATAATCTACGACAGCTTGCATTCATTGAACAGTACGAATGATTAATTAATCCAAATGAAACAGTCCCTTAAAAATCACATTAACAACTCTACACAGAGAGCAACAAAACGAGCACCTGAGTTGACTGTATTGTTCCTGAAAAGTGCCTTCAGTCAGGGTACCTTTTCAGTTACAGCTGCACAGAAGTGGAACTCTGTCCCTGGGAGTGTCAGAGAACTGACCACATACAATATGTTCGAAAAACATCTAAACAAACTGGCTTTTAACACATAAAACATGTCATCATTTGTATAAGTATGTACCTATATATAATGTTATCACTTGTGCCTGCATCTTTATGATTTGTTGTTTTTAACTACTCTTATCCCCTTTACATAATGTTGGTGTTTTAGTTTATTTTGTTAATGTACATTTTATTTATTAATATCTATTTAACTATGTCTATTTTAGTGCTTTTTAGTCATTCATTGTACAATTTTTTTTTATTTTTCTAGGAAGGAGGTGACTTGGGTGGGTGAGGTTGGTTCTGGAATTGAACGGATGGCCTCCACATTGGAGCAGGGAGATTCCCTGTTCTGACAACTTAAACCCCACAAATTCAATGACAGGTACAGCCAACAAAAATTTTTCTGCATTCAAGGTAAGATTGTGCTTGCCTAATGCATTGAAAACCTTTTTAAGGAGGCCATCGTGAATATCCATTGTATGCCCATGCACCACAATTTTGTCAAGGTAAATACCAACCCTTGGTATATTTGCTAGTACTGTGATGACATTTTGAAAGCATAAAGGGTTCAAGGAAAGGCCAAAGGGCATTTTAGTGTACTGGAAAACACTAATGTGTGACAAAAGCTGTCAAATTTCTGCTGTCTGCATGAAGAGGAACCTGCATATAACCCTCTCTCAAGTCCAGCTTAGAAAACACAGTAGAGCCATAAAATTGGGCTGTCAGTTCCTCCGTTGTTGGCAGAGGGTACTTATCAGAATATAACTGCGTTATTGACTTGCCATAAGATACACAGATGCTCAAAGCCCCAAATTTTTTGTAGTCATCACCAGATTGGAAATCCATGGCAACGCATCCACAGCCTCAATGATGCCGGCATTCAGCTAGCACTGCAGTTTTCCCGACAACCCCTCCCACCCTTAGCGACAACAGGATTCGGTGCCGTGGCTGAATGACAGGCGTGATGGAATGGTCAATGAGGGGCTGATACATGAAGGAACTGAGGCAACCCAGTCCCTCGAACAGTGCTCATAGCTCATAACTGTACGGTCAGTGTGGACAGCTATTTCTTCTGTATCCACTCGGGAAAATCCCAGAGCAGAAATAAGTCTAGCCCCATTAAATTTTCTTCTTTGTGTGCCACATGAAAGACTAAGGGGATAGTGTTCTTGTTCCATAGACCACAGTCAGCGAAATTGACCCCAGTAATAAAATTGTCTAATTGCCTAATTATTCATAGATTACACATCACATTACTTCTCAGAAGCAAGTTTAACTCAAGCAATTCACCACTTTGTGTTAAATGTAAGGTGGAAGTGGGAGATACTCGGTTATTATGGAATTGTCCTGTTATTAAAGCTTGTTGGGCAAAAGTAGTTACTTTTATGAGCCATGTTTGGACTGCAGCTACAGTTGGATTCATTGTCTTTAATTTTAGGTCTCGCGGTTGGAAATTTGCCTGACAAATTTACTAATCATTTATTTGACATTTTATCCTTCGATGCCAGGAAAAATATACTGATAAACTGGGTCAGTGACAAACCCCTATCCTTGAAAGGGTGGCACAATATTATTAGGGAAATGATTCCCTTGGAATTCCTTACCTGTGTTATTAATATGTCCACTGAGGCTTTTCATCAAGTCTGGACTCTTTACTTAGACCATATTGATGTTTCTTTAAGCTGCATTTTGAGTTATGGTATGTCATAATTGAATTTATGTATTTTATTTCTTTATTATTTTATCTTTATATGTTTTCTTATTATTATTTTAATTTTGTTTATTTATTTACTTATTATTATATTATTGCCATGATGCTACTATTTATTATAATTTTATTATGCATGTATGTACTATTCGGTTTATAAATTAATTAATTTATTTATTTATTTATTTATTTATTTTCTTCAGCTTTGCATTGTTAAAATGGGCATTGTCTGTTGGTTTGTTTAAATGTTTTATGATAGTTAAAATGTTAATAAAAAGATGCAATAAAAAATTGTCGAATTGCCATAACCACATAAGGCTGTGGCCACATTAAAGGTGTTTGCATTAAGCAAAAAACTCTGGCCCCAGTATCTAGCAGCAATAAGACACATGTTGGTAAAATGACCGTACATCACTTAAACGGCAGCTGACCCAAGGTGACATTGTGGATGATGTCTGGTGAGTGCAAATTTGTGGTCTGTTGGGAGCTGAGAGACAGACATTGGCAAAATGTTTTCCAAAATTATGACAAGTCTGGTCCTAGGCTGGGCAGATTTAAGCTCTGGTGGCATGAGGGCAAGATCCACAGTTAGCACAGGATAGTTTTTGAAGTCAGTGCCCATGCTGTTGTTGTAAGAGTTGCATCACTGAGTCTGGAGCATCCTCGGGTGCCTCTGCACCCCTGTTAGAGGACTGTTCAACCCGTCAGGTTGATTCCGTAATAGTTAAATTACCATGTGAAGGTTTTGTTTATCTTGTTGGTGTAGCTACACATTCAGCTGCACTTTCCACTTGAAATGCTATAGCTATTGCCTTAGATAACATCAGGTCGTCTAGCTGTAACAGAAGGGTTTCTCTAATTTTGTTGTTATTAGTGTGCTTGTGGATCATCTCATTGCACAATTGTCTAAATTTGCATGAGTTTGCGAGCCCTCTCAAATCAGCCACATACTGATGAACAGACTCTCTACAAAGTATGTGGCATCAGCGTAATAAAAACTTTCATAATAAAACACTCTGTGGAGCCACAAAATTTTCATTTAGTTGAGTAACACACTGTTCATACGAAGCTTCAGCAGAGTCACTCGTTGTCCCTATGTGTCCAGACAATGTTGCAGTAATGCTTTTTTATGCTGTGCTCACCTCCGTAAGCCCCACTGCAGTTAAATATGTCTCAAAGGACTGAAGCCAGCACAGCCATGGTATTAAAGGATCTCCCGGGAGAGCCAGAAAAGGCAGGGGATGTGGTATTGAAAAATCTTTGTCGCCAAAATGTACCATCAAATGATTGCAATGACACCAGAGATTCAGGGAACATCAGACTGTTTACTGTCACCTCAACAACCCTACTTCACTCTAGGCAGGGCTAAAATATCACAGCACATGCTCAAACATGAGAACAAAACTATTCATTATTTTTAGTACAGCGGACACAACACAGCCCTGTTAAATCACACAGCTCTGGTGGCACTGGAAAGTCACAAGGCTCTGGTGGCCATTTGTGGGAGTCAGGCAGTTGTGGTCATTCATGGGACTCAGGTGGCGGTTCTGCCCATTCATGGGACTCAGGTGGTGGCTCTGGCCATTTGGAAGACTTAGGAAAATCTGAAACCCACCATTCGGGGGATTCAGGAGGATGTGGTGCCTGCCATTCAGGGAATTCAGCAGGCTCTAGCACCCTCCATTCAGGGAATTCAGGAGGATCTGGCACCCGCCATTTGGGAGATTCAAAGGGATCTGGTGCCTGCCATTCGGAGGATTCCAAGGGATCTGGTGCCTGCCATTCAATAAAATCTAATGAAATGGTGGCACCCATTTTGTAAGCAGGTAGACTGGTGGATTCATTGAGAATCAGGACAAAATTTATTAAGTCACAAAAGGACCCTCAATGACCATAATAGATGAGGGGGTCTTTAAAGTTTAATTCAGTACACAACAGAAAATTTCGACAAGTACACAGTCAGAAAGATCTGTGACTTGAGCAAATCTTAAAAAGTAATTTTTGTGGTACAGGAAGTCCCAGTGATGTTGATTGGTCTGGATGAGGCAGACTGCTCGATCCATTTCCAATAAAGCCGCTGGAACATGTAAGGCTGAGTCTTATGTAATGAGGGATGTATACAGAGATAAAAGTTTCAAGCTCAGCTTTATATAAAGGATGGTCAAACAAGCAAGGTTAACACCAGGAGCAAAACAGTAGCAAAAGGAGTAATCCAGTCAAGGCAGGCAGCAAACACTCAAAAATCCAAACAAAAAAAAAAACAGTTTAAAAATCAAAAACCACGAAAGGCAAGAACAGGAACTAGGAAACGCTAGGAATTGTACACTGAGTGAGATGTATTTATAGAACACAAGAATCAATTCTTGATTACCAGTTTGATTATGAATTTTTTGTTATCAGTGGTGATCTGGAACTGGTGTGTGTGAGGTGCAAAATGTGATATGTAGTCCGGTTCAGTGGCAAATGTGATGTGTAGAGTGCTCTCTGATGAACACTCAACTTAGTGACTAGAGACACTACACTGTAAAAAAAATACTTAAAAATTTTATAAACCATCAAGTCTGCCCAGTCGTGTTATCGACCCAATTAAATATTCTATCAATTGTTGTAGCATGCTTATTTGGTTTCAGCAAATTTTTTAAAAATGTATGTTGGAAAATTTACATAGCTTAGGCAACTTTACTGAATTGTTGTAGCATGCTTATTTGGTTTCAGCAAATTAAAAAAAAATGTATGTTGGAAAATTTACATAGCTTAGGCAACTTTACTGAGTTGTTTATTCCTATGGTCCCAAAAGAAAAGGAATAATAAAATATACAAAATAATAATTACTAAACACTGCCACATTTATTTATTCACTTATTTATTTATTCATTTTGCTTATTTATTTATTTTTATTAAACAGACAATGAAAATACTTTAAAATAACAAACACAGTGGACATTTCTACAAAGTAAAATTTATAAAGTCAAGCATTTTAATTCTCATAATATACACAAAGCTAAAGTGTAATTAATATATTAACAGACATGTGCAACAATGTCAAAAATACCATAATATATATTTGTGAGCTTACTTTGACCATTGTTTAGTGTAGTCACCTGAATATTACCATTCCACAAAAGATAATCTGATTATTCTGATTAACTCATGAAATCACATTTTTGAAGGTTAAACCACTTCATTAAACATCTAATATTTACATATTGAAAACATCAATAAAACATCTGCACAATGGATTACTTCATCCACAGCACAGAAAAAAAAACTTACAAAAGTCACAAGTAAGGGTGAAAAAAAATCTTCAAGGAACTTCAAGCACATGGAGCTTGCATTTACTTCAAATATTTACCATGTGAGCATGTTTAGAAATGTTGTTTTAATTCCAGGTTGAGTAAATACAATAATCCAAGCACAACATTATCAACCACAATCTCCTCTTCCTGGACAGCAGACATTCAGCACAGTTTACAGGGATCTTGAGAGTAATCAAGCTGGTACTGCTTACTGTTTTAAGAATTTTCATCTTTGTTGTAGTTGTGTGGGTTTTCAATGGCCTTGCACATTAAAAATATAAAATAACAATGTCAATACTAAGTTTACATATATAAAAACTGCATATTAAATGTCTCCATACCATAAATATAATAAAAAAAATACTACTGCTGTTGGGTCACAAAATGTTTTTAAGTGTTTTCAAGGAAGGATGTGGTTATTTACATACTTAATAACATATTAACAATATAATCATTTCCATACTGTGAGAATGCTATGCAACAAATTGCATAAAGCAATTCTTCAACATATCATATTTTGAAAAGAACAACGAAAGAAAAGAAAGAAACTTCTACTGAACAAGTTTCAACAACTAGAGTAAATAAAGTCAGAATACAAAAAAAAAATGGCTTTTGTTTTTTATTTACTCTCCCTTCACTTGTTCCAATCCTGTTTGTCTTTCTTTCTGCTGTTAAACAAAAAATAAGATATTCTTATTAACGCTGGAAACATGTGATCATTGATGTCAAGTCATAGTATTTGTGTTTCCTACTATGAAAGTCAATGGTTACCTGTTTATAGCTTTCTTTAAAATATCTTATTTTGTCTTATTATCTTAACATAACATAAAACAGCAATACTGACAAACTCTATATGTTGTTTTATGTTCACTTACTGTTCAATTTTTACTGTTGTGGATACACCGTAGGTTGGACAGACGGCAAAAAGCAGGGACTTTTACAGTGCCGATACCTCGGCAGATCAGAGTAGCCTTGAAAAACAGGTGAGATCATTGAGACATGAGGTGAGGCTGCTTATCAGCTGTTTTTATGAATTCATTGAACCTCTAGAGGGATATACTTGAAAAATCTATATCTGGATCTTTAGTAAATGCAGAAAAATAGGGAAAAAGTGGAGAATTACAATTCTGACATCTACAACTGGCAGAATAAAGATTTTAGCTGATGTGCGCCCACCAGAGGGTAGCAGTGTGTGTGCTCAGATGCTCAATACCCCCGGTTTTAATGTGGAGTCACAGGGAAGGTTTACTTGTGGTAGTGCTCAGCCAACACTATGTGCATAACATGGGTGGTGATTTTCATTTCCCACATGCCATCATTCTGAGTAACATGTCTAGAGCATTGACTTCCCTCCTTAGTCCAGACTCAAACCACTTGTGTTCCGTGACCATAGGAGGACCAGCCCTGAAGAGTGGTTGGCTGCAGTTAACGGCTACAGAGCACAGTTGGGTATGACAGATATGCAAATTCTTAATGAAATCTGTCATTTTCTGGCAGGTGAGCCTGTTTGCTGGTATCAGATACTGCGGCCTTGTGATGCAACTTGGAATCTGTTTGACTTGACTTGAATTTCTGACTTTTGTAAGATCACTGGCACAACTTGTGATGGGTGTCTACTAAAATCAACAATCATTTCTTTGGTCTTGTTTGTATTTAATTTAAGACAATTTGTTTCACACTAGTCAGCAACCTATACTCACGGTCATTGTGATATTTTATGTAACTGACAATTGCAGAGTCATCAGAAAACTTCTGTAGATGACAATTTTTGGATCTGTATTGAAAATCTGATGTATAGAATGTAAATAAATATGGAGCTAAAACTGTTCCTTAAGGAACACCAGTGCTACTCAATACAACTTGCGACACACAGTTATGCATCCTACTGTGGTCTATTTGACATATAGTCAGTTAACCAACTTACCATACTTTTTTGTAAACCTGCATTTTCTAATTTTGCCTTCAGTAGTGCAGGCTACATAGTGTTGAATGCACTTGAAAAATCAAAAAATGTGATCCTAACAGTATTACCTGATGTTTCCAGATGACTTAAAGATTTGTGTAAAAGATAAATAATTGCATCATCTACCCCTACACCAGTTTTGTATGCAAACTGCAGTCTATCCTCAGAAGCAATCAACAGCTGCTTAATATAATTTAAAACCAATCTTTCAAAAACTTTCATCAGCTGGGTTGTTGAGCAAAAAATTAGAAAACTTAGTAGGGTTAGGTTTCTTAGGGACTGGTACTACACATGATGTCTTCCATAAAATGGGAACTCTTTCTAAACGCAAACTCAAATAAAAAATGTAATGAACCACCCAACAGATTTGATCCGCACAGGCTTTAAGAACTCCAGCAGACTTATCCAGCAGTTTGCAGACTTATTTCGAAAAAATATTTTTTGCACTTATTTAACCATCAGCGAATTTGGAGGGGTGTTCTAGATCACTTTCAATCAGTGGATGAGCCTCTGCCGATGTTTGAAGCCTACCAATGCCAAAAGCTTAGCGCTCCTCTGCCAGAAGCAGAATACATTGAAATGATTGTTGAGCATGCACTGGAAAAAATATGCTGTTAATTTATACAGGACCCAAATTTCCACAATGCGTAACCTACTGCTCTGTGTACATGAGCTGCTTTAGGCCATCGTGGCAGTGCTTAAATTAGAAATGATGAAGAGTCACGTGCGCTTATGTACTGTAATTCGTGTCATTTGCCAGGGCTGACAGTTTGGTCATGCCCGAGATGTAAATTAGCCAGGAACATCAGAAACTGTCGAGACAGGGGTCTCATTGAGTTTGCATTGCGGACTGAGGTCACAGGTTTGGGTGGCAGAACGACATATGGGGGTGTTTTGGTTCAGTGATTGCCTGACTCAGCAAACGTGAGAGGGGAGGTCTTTTTGAAGAGGCAACCCTGCCCTCGGGCAATAAATAGGCCTCACGTTTATAAATAGACATTTCTTGAGCCTATATTTGGTCATATAAATAATAATGTGTTTTCAACTTTTCTTTGGAATACTCCTTTGCATGTATCTGTTAGGGTGAAGAAAGCTGGAATAATGGCCACTTTAGACACAGGTGCTTCATTGTCTGCAATATGTGTTGATATAATGGCAGTCACCCGTGATACTGGACCTAACCTAACCCCTTGGATGTTTCCCCCTCTCAGACTGGCAGATGCAGGAACATGCAAACCTTTGGGTATAGTACCTGGCTGATATTTTGGTTTGGGGGAAATAATATTTCTTTTACAGTATTGTCATTCTGCCCACTCTAGCTGTCCCAATGGTTTTGGGAATTAATTTTATGCTTTGACCTTCAGGTTACATCCATGTTCCTAGCAGAACAATAACTTTTGGAGCTGGTATGGATGGCCCAGATTGGAATGTTCAAGACAGTGTCTTTCAGGGGCCAATTCTAGCTAGCCTGCAGGCCTCTCAGACAAAGGTGGAGTCATTATCCAGTTTTTCTGTTTTGTCTGAGAGGCAAGGACTGCAGCTAAAGGAGTTACTGACTAGTTGTGATGTTTTGTTCGACAACCACTTGGGACATACTAAATTGGCTGAGATTTCAGTTGACAGGCTCAGAAAAACCTGTAAATTTATCCTTCTACTGTGCCTCACCAGCAAAAAGAATTGATTGAGGAACAGATAGCTGCAATGCTGCATGAGGGTATCATTGAGCCTGCATATAGACCATGGGCGTCACCTGTAGTTATTGTGCCAAAGTTATCAGGTGAATAGAGATTCTGTGTGGACTATCATGCACTGAATAACATCACTGTTTCGGATAGTCATCTGATGCCTCACATTGATAATATGTTAGTTTTTTTGTCGAGGGGGAAGTTCATCAGCACAATTGATCTTGGCAGGGGCTATTGGCAAGTAGGGGTTAAGGAGAGTTCACCTCCTAAGACAGCCTTCACTTCCTATTGTGGCCTTTTTCAATCTAGGGTCATGCCATTCACAAACTCACAAACTCAGTTTTGGCTAGGCTGATAGATAAATGTTGTGCTGTATACCTAGAAGATATTGTTGTTGTGTACCCAACATTCAAGTAGGACATGGAGGATCTTTGTGAGGTGTTTGCCCACTTACAGTCAGCTGGACTTACTGTGAAATTGGGCAGGTGTCAGTTTTGCTGAGATGAATTTGTGTTCTTGGGATAGAAGGTGACACCTAATGACATCTTGCTGGATGTTGACAAGTATGGGCAGGGTCTGAGTTTGCCACCCTAAAGAGTGTTAAATAAGTGAGACAAGCTATAATCAGCTATTATGGCAGGTTTAATACTGTAGAAATGACCTGAGAACATTTATGTGCCTGACACAGGTGGCAAACCCCTTTGTGTGGGATGAAGTTTGAAAAAAGCATGGACAACCTGAAAGTGTGTTTGACCTTCTTGCCTGTTTTGAGGTTCCCTGACTTTGAAAGGACATTTTATATTCACACTGATGCCCGCGATGCAGGTCTAGGGGCAGCTTTGATGCAGCGAGTTTACAGTGACTGATGTCGAGGCCCAATCCTTCTGGTCGCTTGGCACACTGGTGTCTTCGGCTGCAAGATTTTGATTTTAGCATTGTGCACAAACCTGCACTGCAAAAAAAAGGATTTTCTTAGATTTTTTTGTCTTGTTTCTAGTCCAAATATATAAAAATTCTTAAACCAAGAACACATTTTCTAGACAAGCAAAACATAATGTCTTGTTTTCAGAAATAATATGCCAAAATTAAAAAACTCACTTAATTTTGGCATATTTCTGAAAACAAGACAATATATTTTGTTTTCCTAGAAAATGCTTCTTGATATATGAATTTTTAGATATTTGGAGTAAAAACTAGACAAAATCTAAGTAAGAAAAGTATTTTTGCAGTTCATGGGGTGGGGAATTGGATCCCTGATGCTCTGTCCCATAACACTTTCACTGATTCTAGTAGCCCTTTGGATGTGTTGCCTGGCTACATTATTGCAGCTGGTTTGGACTTGTGTATCCAACCTCTAACTGAGTTAGGGGACAGGCAGCAAATATGGCAGATTTAGTTGGATGATCCTGAAACAGGCAATGTGCTTTGCAATTGGAGAATTTAGGAACAGTTGAGGATGAGAGCAAGTTTGAGGGTTGATACACAGTGCAGGACAGATTGTTGTACTGCAAGGATCTGAATGTCCAATGTGGTTGGCACCCATGGAAATATTTAAAGTTGACCCTTTGGCCCTTAGAAAGTCAGTCCTAGAGTATTATCATGATTACCCCACCAATGGACATCTCGGTATAAAGAAAACTCTTGCAAGACTTAAAATGAGTTTTTTTTGGCCCAAAATGAGGGGTGATGTGCACACTTATGTGTCTTCCTGCACAATTTGTCAGCTCACCAAACCCTCCCAACAGAAACTGGTGGGTTTGTTGGCCCCTGTGCATGCCTCTGGACCCTTGGAGTATGTCAGGGTGGATTTTGTTGGCCAGTTGCCCTGCACTGCCTTTAAAAACCAGTGCATTTAGTTTTTTGTTGATTATTTCAGTAAGTGGGTAGAGGCTAATGCTGTAAGGTAAGTCAGTGCACAAACTGCTGCGAACAGATTTTTGGTTGACATTTTTCGGCAAGAATGCTTTATGGGCATGAATTGGCAAATAAGCTAAATCAGCTTATTGAACCTGAAATCTGAGGTGAATTACAGACTGGCTAGTACTGATGGTGATTGAATCTACAGCCCTTTCACATGTGGCAGACGGCTGAGGCACATACCAGAGATGGTTATGGACAGGGTAATTCGGTGGGTGTCTGCCTTGGTGTTCAGAACATGACTGGCTGTGATGACTTGAGCTGGCCGCCCTGCATTGAGGGGGAAGCTGAGTTGCTTTGTGGAGAGCATGAGGAAACTTCTAGCCAAATAGTGCAAGATGCCACTGGGGAGGATGATGGTTCTCCTGACTCTTTTGACTTCTGTGTTTTCTGTGTTTTCTGCCATCTTTCGGATGAGACGTTAAAACGAGGTCCTGACTCTCTGTGGTCATAAAAAATCCCATGGCACTTCTCGTAAAGAGTAGGGGTGTAACCCCGGTGTCCTGGCTTAATTCCCTCTCGGCCCTCACGATCATGGCCTCCCAATCATCCCCATCCACCAAATTGGCTCTATCACTGTCTCTCCGCTCCACCTATAGCTGGTGTGTGGTGAGCGCACTGGCGTCGTTGTCCTGTGGCTGCCGTCGCATCATCCAAGTGGATGCTTTACACTGGTGATGGTGTGGAGAGACACCCCCTCATGATTGTGAAGCGCTTTGGGTGTATGGCCATACACAATAAATGCGTCATATAAATACACATTACATTACATTACATTCTTACAGAATCCAGTACAAGGGTGTCATTACAATTTAAGGCCTAGAGTTAATCCAAGAGTGACAACAAACTGATCAAAGACTAAGTGGACAAATGAATTTCATACTAAAGACGAGAGTGTTAATGTGACTGGTAGAGGGCCAATGTGTTAAAGATTCATTTGAGTGTTCACATATTTGTGGAAGTTTTCTCTGGGTTTAATTAAGGGGTTACGCTAATACTGTTATTCTGTGATACATGTTCTGACCCTGTATTTCTAATTCTGCCCAGTGTTTTCTTTAGTTTTCTTTATAATGTTTTTTTAATGGTTTTTGGCTTCACGTTATGCTTACTTAAAAAAAAATAAACATGTTATAGCAGATAAGTTACATTTCTTGTGTCTTATCAGTTCAAACTAACAGTTAACTGTCATAATGTAATAATTTAACAATAGATAGCAGTGTTGGGCAGTAGCGTCGCTACAATTAATGACGCTGACACTACTACCTTAACTAGCATGGTGGTAGACTTGCTTCTTTCTAAGTCAAATAGCTTTTCAGTAGTGAAGCTATTATTTTAAGCAAGTAGCACAGTAGCATCCACACAAGCTACATTTACAGATCGTGGATCATTAAGTAAAGCCACCGCCATTCACAGAGCTGTCAAGCCGATGTCTTGCCAATGAAAGTAAATCCATATAATAGTGAGATTGATAATTTGTGTTTTTTATTGGTTGAAAACTTTTTGATGAGTTACTGCCACTGCCGGTCAATTAATCATTGAGCTGACACAAGAAACTTGCTTGATGATGACTGTAGAGGAATTATTTCTGAAGCAGGACCATAATGAGGACAATAACTGAACTTAACAATTATGCCGCATATGTTTCATTGGCAGTTTTATTGATCATTAAATCAGAACTGACATGGATTGAAGTTGCTTTGATTTAAAAATGATAAAAAAATTGCTTAAATGTAGCTAAGCTACTTTTGCCATGTAATTTTTGGCTTAGCTTGCTTTCCCAGGGGGGAGCTTTTAGTGTAGTTAAGCTACATTTTAAATAGAGTAACTAATAGCTTAGCTCACTGCAATCATCAAGTAGCTTGCCCAACACTGATAAATAGTAACTTAATGTACCCAGAGAGACTAGTATGGTTTAAACCATAGATTAGACTTCAATATTACAGCAGTGAATTCAGTTTTTCTGCTACTAATGTTAACGTACGTCTAACATTATGTCGGAGGTGGCAGGCTAATATAATACCTATGCTGTTCGTTTTTATGTCGAAATTACTGTGATTTGCACATGGTTTAACTTAAACATGATTCAGTAAATATAGAATTCTGTACTCACCATAACTTTGATTAAGGAAAATCCATCTAAAATGATGTTTCATCAGATTTCTGCACGAGCTCTGCTGAATTTGTTGGCTCGCTGGAATTTGAATCTGCTCCACAAAAAACATCTCTCACGCCCATGCGTACACATGTTTTTTGATGTTTGTTGGCCAAACACAGATATTTCACTTCTGTTTGAAAATTTGGCTGAGCACAATTAAATGATTTAGGTGATTTTTTTTTTTAACCAACAGCTAAAAAGAATACAGTTGATTTTGTTGTTTTGGGCTAAATATCGAGAAGTAATTTGTTGTCAATATTTAATTGTCAGTTTTCACAATTTTTCAAAAAGTAGTTTTTTTTACAGCGTAACACTACTACTATTGTGATTGAACAAGTCTTCAACAAGTAAAAACATTTGTTATTCTGATCAGCTGACATTTTCTGGGGTAAATGCTTTAAATAACAATATTTTCTAATTGAAATTAGAAAGAAATGTTATCAGACCTTTATAGAATTAAACAAATATCAAATATTTACCTAAACTCAGAACTAATACTATCAACTTTAATTTATTGAGAATGTGATATCAAAAGAGGAAATAGTCATCTATGCCAACAATAAACACTATATAACAAAGGACATTAAAGACTGTAATAAGAGGAAAAAGTTGGCTTTTCGCAATCATGACCATCAAGGATTAAGAGCTATTCAGAAGGAATTGAATAGACAGGTCTTATTAAGAGATGCTAAGAAAAAGCAAAAACAATGCCATGGAGAATGCAATGGAGAATAAGCTACATGTGTCGAATTCTAAACAACTTTGTGACTCTATGAAGTCTAATATGCAGTCTTTTTAGACCTTCCATTACTGTTTTTGATGACTCACAGAAAGTTAAGTCATTTTTTTTAAGCTTTGAGAAGTGTGAATATACACCTGAGAACACATGTAATGGAGTCTTTTAAAGATGTTAATTAGGATAGGCTATTGATTGATCCTAAGCAAATACTTTTTTATTTCAAACATATTGGCTATAATAAATCTGCCAATCTGCTGGTGCAGATGGAATTTTTCCATAAACTGTTAAGTGTTGCGCTGATGAACTGACTCTAGTTTAGGTTCCCAGTTTGTGAAAAAAAACATTAAATGTCAAAGATGTCTAGGCCCTTAGGGTATAATGATTTTACACTTGTGGCGTTAACATCTGTAATCATGAAATGTTTTGAAAAATGTGTTGTGTCCAAGTTAAAACCAAAGGTTGCTAGTAATTCAGATCCCTTAGAGTTCACCTACAGGCAAGGGAGAGGAACTGAAGATGTGATTAATAGTATTTTGCACTTAATTCTGAAGCACTTAGATAATCTCAAAGCTTATGCTTGGCAGCTTTTTATGGATTTAGTTCTGCTTTTAATATGATTTAACCGCATTTGTTAATTGGAAATTAGCCAGTTTGTTGATTGTGTGATAAAAATAAGTTAAAAAATAAATACTAAGAAAACAGAAGAAATGATATTTGACCCAAAATATATAGGTCACCATTGTCAAGTAGTTGCACATGACCATTACAGAGACCTATAAGTATTTGGGCATTTACATTAACAGTTCTTTCTTCTGTTCTTTTATGGAAAACACACATAGAATAGGTTTGTTCTCATTTACACCAGATGTTTATTTTTTATGTCTCTTTGGAGTTAACAAAAAGCGTATGATGTTGTTATATAAAGCTTTTCTTGAAAGCATTGTCAGGTATATGGTATCACACAGTGTGGTTTGGCAAATTATTTGTATACCATGAAAAAAAGTTGATGCACCTCTTAAGGACAGGATGGAAAATTGCTGGGCATGATGAATATTTAAATCCTCAAGTATTGTATGAGAATTGTGTCCTTAATCAGGTGAAAAGGATTCTGAATGATCCAAGTCATTTTTGTGTTCACGTTATGAATTGCTTCCCTCTGGTACCGAAGGAGATATAATGTCCCTAAGTGTATTTTGAACCAAGTTGTCCTTTGCACCTGTTTCATGGGTTTATTTAACAAGAGTTTATCTTAATTATCAGTATTATTATTGTAACTACTGTATTTTGTACTGTTTTATTGTATGTTTGTAGCAATATGGTAATGCATGACAAATTTTCAGTAAATGACAATAAACTACTACTCACTACTATTAATAAATTTAGAGAAATTGTACAACTGATTCAGTCACACTTTATTTTGATGGTCCGTTTGTTGAATTTAAGTTACATTGCATCTACATGCCAACTAATTCTCATTAGATTATAAGTAGACTGTTTGGTTGGGGTTAGGGTTAGGGTTAGTGTAAGTTGATGTACTTGCTAAGTTTCTTATAGTCAGTTAAATGTCTGTTAAAGGAGCAGTATGAGCAGAAATTAAGCGGACAGTATACTAATACTCAAATGGACCATTAAAATAAAGTGTTACCAATGATCTTCACTTATTCATTACCTGGATGCCTGACAATAGCTGTTCATGCATATAAATTGCATGTACATTTATTCATTTATGTGTATTGATACAGTATAAGAAAAGCTTTATCCCCTGTTTAAATCAATAAAGAGCTGACCTATTGTCACATTACCTAGAATGATTAATTTAACATTTTTAATATTAAAAAGAAGGATTTAAGAATTAAAAATGAAGGTGAAGCTAGAGGATATAGTGTATTACAGTGGCATATTGAAATCACTAAATTAATCATTATTACTTAGTGATCAGTTAAATTATAATTTTGTGCAATCATTACAACTGTTATATATGCTTTTTATGAGTTTCATGTGCTTGTTCTTAGACAGAGAGACAGATAGCTAGATAGATATTCTGATAGATTTTTTGTAATAACACTGCATTTAAAAATACTTATTTTTACATGGATTTTATGTATTTATTTTACATGTATTATGATTTATTTACATGTATTAAACTATATATAATAGTAGTATTAACTAGTTTAAAACTGCCAAGTTTGTTACCAGAAAAAATGATTAAAATATATAATCATGTATAAAACAGTCAGAGGCCAGTCACAAGAGCCATATGAAGTAGAAGTTAGTTGATTGGCAGAAATGTTCTATATTTATGATAAAACACAAGCATACTAAATAACAAAAAAGTGAATAATATTAATAATAATAGTAATAATATTAGCCTTACTAATTAAAATAATGTCTATGAACTATTCAATAGCATTTGTGATATTTATCTGAAGTTTCATTAAATAATTAGAATAATAATAATAATAACAGGATCAACAACAACAATACAATGACTACTGTTATAATGAAAATATTACATACTTGACAGTTCTATAGAATTTTATTCTTTTTATAGTCATAATAATATAACAACAACAATAATAATGATGATGATACATTACATTCATTGAAATTAAAATGACTAAATTATTATCTGAATCATAAAGAGCTTTATTGCCATGCATGTTTACACATACGAGGAATTTGCTTTCTTGAGCAAAGCTTCCAAAGTACAGCAGAATGTCAGTGACTGCACAAAAACACAGATAATAAAGGATTATATTGTTAATAATAACTAACTGTTGTTAGTTATTATTATTATTATTATTATTATTATTATTATTATTATTATTATT
>CAIGQZ010000320.1:19022686-19070309 GCA_903798205.1 Danio tinwini | reverse complement strand
AAAAAAGTGTGATTAATTAGTTAATTTTTTTAATCAATTGACAGCCCTAATATATATATATATATATATGTATAAATCCTTTGAGTTTTTTTTTCAGTCACATTGTTATTCTGATCAATTGTCAATTTCAGGAAGAAAAAATTATTAGAAATTTTGTAGAAATTTTATTCCTTGCAAAATTTTACTTATGTTCGCAGTCACTTCGAGAGGACATTTTTTATTATCTTTTATTGCTTATGCTTTTTTCTTTTGCCAGGAAGCTGCTGACAGATTGCTGTAACCCAAAGAGGATGTTTGCAGTTACCAAGGAGAATTCGCCATTAGGCAAAGTCTTGTGGTACGATGGCGAATTCTACCACTATCACACAGTCACCAATGAGACCTACCCCATCTTTGTACAGGTACTGCCTTTCATAGGACTCAGTGGCCAAACAATAAATAATTATACAGATTATACAGAGGCAAGACACTGCAGCATGTTTTACTTTCTTTGTTTTTTATTTCTTTGTTTAAATTTCATTTAATTGTGAGATTTTGGGCTTTCGTAATTTTTTTCTGCCTAAGGGAAAGCAAACACAAAACATTTTTAAGAGTTTATATTAATGCACTTTATCAATTTGAGTCAATTATGTAGATTTTAATTAAATTGTATTTTTTTTCTTCTCCTGTACTGAGCCATAAGTACTGTTTCTAACAATATTTTCAAATATAAATGTAAAATGGCATAAATAAATAAAAGAATAACACTACAAGTTATTCTGCTGAATTACAACCGATAAGTTATATTTACTTTCTGTTTGATTAAAAATAAAAATAAAAACTGACAGAAGTCTTTCTGTGGGACAAATACCACAAGTATGGCAGAATAAGTCCTTAAAGTGTGAGTACTGCATTCAATTCACTTTTTGTGCCTGTTGTAACTTGAAAGGTCAAATTTAGGCTTATGTCTCAAAATGCCCATCTCGCTGAGTATTCATGTAAACAGTCATTTGTCTAAAGTGATAGAAAGTCAGAGACATTATCTGAATTTAAGGTTTTAAAAAGACAGCAGTGTAATGCACTGTTTATGACAGAATGAAGTATCAAAAGGAAAAAAAAATAGCTCTTGAGAAAATATCATTTATAGCTTTATTAACATAAACATAATATACAGAATATGTTTCTATCTACACACACAAACACAGTACATACACTCTCAGAAATAAAGCTACAAGAGTTGTGACTGGGATGGTACCTTTTCAAAAGGTACGCATTTGTACTTAAAGGGTCCATATTGGTACCTCAAAAGTATATGTTAGTACCTAAAAATTTTAAGAGGAACATTTTTGAACTTTTTAGATACCAATACGTACCCTTGAGGTATCAATATGGACCCTATAGGTGCAAATTTGTACCTTTAAAAAAGGTACCACCCCAGTGACAGCTTGTGTACCTTTATTTCTGAGAGTGTACAATCTCAGAAAAATGGTACAATGTTGTACCAAAGAAGGTACAAACTCTTGTCACTGGGGCAGTACCTTTTTAAGGAACATAATTGTACTTTAAGACAAAGAAACAACTTTGTACCATTGCAGTTTTTGTACCTTTTTCATTACATGATTTGTAACATGGAAAACCAAAATGTACCTTTGGTTTTTAAAATCTGCAGATACAATATTGTACTTTTATCAAAGGTACCAATCTGATTCATGAAGGTACCCCGACAGTGACAAGACACTTTGTCAAATGTTTTCCTTCAAGAACTATTTAAAGTCATTTTGCTATATCCAAAATGTGTCAATTTATTTGAATGTACCAAATACATTTTTAAACAATGTTTTTAAAAAAAAGTTTCTTTTTGTGTAAATGCTCCTTTTCCATTGACAATAAAGAATAAAAAATGCTTTAACATAAATTAAAATATCTATTTTTTGCTAAACATTTCACACTTTTTATAAAAATGTTACAGAAATACATTCTCCCATGTACAATATAAAAAAAATGTTCCTCCAATTTTCACACGTTTTTGTAATCACTTAAAAGTTTACTTAATTTTAAAATACAAACAGAATTATGCAAAAGTATTGTAACAAGATTTGCACAATGTTTGATTAGTTTTACAATTCTAAAATGTCTGCATGGACACTTTTCCGTATGCAGGACTTTTGCCAGCTCACATGCGTAGTGAAAAGCAAATGGCAAAAGCTGCGGATATCAATAAATGACAATGTTTTTATCAGAAAATTCTTACCAAACGTCTATTAAAATGCCTTAACTGTTTAGTTTACAGTACCTATCATTTTGTTTTACCAGTTGTTTTGTATTATAGAACTTAAAAATTAATATTTATGAGTTTCTTTAAACATATACTTTTAAATGATGATTAATGTTTTAATATGGAAATTATTCATAAATCACTTTGCCTTTCCAGTAATATTTATTTTCATAGATATTGTTATAAAGGAGTTGTCCAACACTTATGTACCTTTTTTATGAGGACAATCGTGTACATTCATTTCAATTGTACCATAAAAGGTACAGAACAGTATCATAAGAGCTCTTTTCTGTACCATATAAGGTACAACTTTTACAAAGGTACAAAACTGTTCCTTAAGGAACATTATTTGTACCACCGTGTATCTTTTTTTCTGAGAGTGTACAATATGCAAATAGTATTTTGCTGTGTTAGTAGGAAATATCAGTTTACATTTCAAACATTATTTTTGTCATTAATTGTAATAATCCACTGCGTTTTTGTAAACACAAGGACAGGCTTTGAACAGCCAGTACTCCGCACAAAGATCTAATCTCACCATCATTGAAATGCTGATTGTTTATATAAACCTGTGAAGGTTTTTACACTCACCTGAATTCACACAGTTACATATAATTATTAAGTTGTTTGCTAAAAAATTTGAATAAATAAAATAAACAGGAGTGTGAAAGTGTGAAGAGAAGCAGTTGGTCCTCATTTTTTTCTCTTTTTTCCACCCCCACTCTCCATGAGGCTCAGCACAGTCACTCTTTTCTAAAAATAAACAGGCATGGGAGAGACACCCGCATGGGTCCTGATTGTCCTGTACTGGGCATCATGCCGCCTTTCAGTCGCAGTGTTCCTCCTACACTGTCTCGTTACCCACGCTCATTGCTGATGGACACACAGACGTGCAACTAAGCATCTACACACTCCCACCTCACTCATTTCATTGTCGACTAAGAATTAAAAGCGCACAGATTCATTATATAAGCATTGATTTGGTATAGATGCAGTGGCTGGAGTTAAACAGTCAGTGATGTAGAAGCGTTGACCTTCATTGTAGACAGAGTTTAAACACTATTGCGTAATAAAGCGCCATAATCCACAATCTGTGCTTTTACCTGACAAAAGATTTCGGTAACACTTTAGAATAATGGTCCATTAGTTAATGTATTTACTAACATTGACTAAGTATGAATAATCGTGTAAAGCATTTATTAATCATAGTTCAACATTAACTATTATTAAAATCCAAAATTGTGCTCACAGTTAATGCACTGTGAGTTAACATGAACTAAAGGAATAAATACAGTAATAAATGTATTGCTAATTTATTCCTGTTAGTTAATACATAACGTTAACTAATGGACCATTATTTTAAATTGTTACCAAAGTTTCACAGGGTATCTGTGGGGTTTTAAAAAGTTTTGAAATGTCTTAAATTTTTACATTTAAACTAAATTTTAGGTCTCAAAAAGTCTTAAATTGACTGAAATATTGACTTGTAGGTCTAAAATAATTTTTAAAGGATCTTAATTTTCTTTTGTTTATGTAAAGCTACCCAATCGATCCAACACACATCCAATCACCAACAAATACATTTGAATAAAACTTTTAGAACAGTCTTGTGCATACATTTAGTTTTTATTATGTTGTTATGTTAAATAGTTATGTTGCAAAAATATATGTATATAACTAGGGTTTGCATGTTTTGACATATTATTTAAAATATTTGTCTAAGAAATAACTAATTAAAATTATTTTTTGATAGGCCAAGTACATTTTATTTTCCTTATGGGCCATAAATGTGAATATGAAATTTAATTCATGGTCTTTAAAAGGTTTTTAAAAAGTGTTAAATTTGACTGTGAAACCAGCAGAAACCCTGTTTCAGAACTCAAAACTTTCTTGTTATCTTTTTATAATACAATGAACTCTTTTATGTCTTAAAGTTAAATACATTTGTAATTTCTCAGTTCATGACCCTTTTAAAAAGATTTACATTTAGACACATAGTGATCAAGGACGTTCACTCTCAATTCCAGGATTTAGGTTCAAAAGGACACACATGTGGCATACTGACTGTAATTAAAGTTGATAGTTTTTTGTTGTTGGTGCTGATTTTTTTTTAATGGCTACCAGATGTTATTTGAAGCATTTTATTTAGATTCATTGCACTGTAATGCTTTTTGTGGTAGTAATCCCAGAATGACTGAAGTAAGCAACATTAACTGTTCTACAAACTAGGTGCCAGACATATGAATGAAACTGTAGCTTTAGAAAAGCCACATAGAATGGAAGGAAAGAATATAGGTTACACTATGTTATAATATTCCTTGTGACTACATAACTATAACCAGACATATGACAACAGCTGCAGCTATAGGAAGTATGCAGAAGGACTTTTCATTTTTCAGTAACCTAGGTCAAACGATTCCGGTGAACTGCATGCAGTTACAAAACAGACACGTTTAAGGTCTGTTTTCTTTAAAAATCAACGATCTCCACTGCCTGATTGATATACAATATAAAGTGGGTCTCAGAATGTGCAAGAAGCACTGCTTTCAATTTCATTTTTCTATCTTTAAAATATGAAAATTTATTTTACCCCAGTATTTTCAATGGAATGGCGACGCAGTGGCGCAGTAGGTAGTGCTGTCGCCTCACAGCAAGAAGGTCGCTGGTTCGAGCCTCGGCTGGGTCAGTTGGCGTTTCTGTGTGGAGTTTGCATGTTCTCCCTGCGTTCCCGTGGGTTTCCTCCGGGTGCTCCGGTTTCCCCCACAGTCCAAAGACATGCGGTACAGGGGAATTGGGTAGGCTAAATTGTCCGTAGTGTATGACTGTGAATAAGTGTGTGTGGATGCTTCCCAGAGATGGGTTGCGGCTGGAAGGGCATCCGCTGCGTAAAATCGTGCTGGATAAGTTGGCGGTTCATTTCGTTGTGGTGACCCCGGATTAATAAAGGGACTAAGCCGAAAAGAAAATGAATGAATTTGCAATGGAGTTTCTGCGCTCGCCTGCTGATACTGACAGTGTGTGCGTGTAAACAGTCTTTCATCTCGTTTTACACTTAATTTAACTGATTGTATTTTAATAACATCATAACATCGATGCTATAAAAGCAACCCTATGAAATTGAAAAAACTTACATTAACTGTTCCTTGGACGTTCAGCGGTATGGGAAGAAACACTAGCTGTGCATATACCCCATTATATAGTTTATCAACTTTTTACAGATGGTTTTAATAAAGGTGGTATTGAAATTCCAAACTTCTTTAACCTTACAATCTTTTTGTGCAGGTTTTATATAAAAAACACAGTTTTTATATAGACCATTTCAATGTGGTCATGTCATTAGCCTATAAAGATTACCTGCTTGTTATTAAACTATTTCATTACTGTAACAAAAGGCAGTTTAATCATAACTTAATGTTAAAACAGCTATCATAACAGTATTTATCAATATGTGGCTCTTTTTGGATTCTCAGAAGCTAAAGAAATTAAAAATGTAATACAGGAAATACGTTGGGAACATTGTTTTTGTTTACATCCTTCAAAATGGTTTATAAAAGAAGGGTAAAATTAAATATATGTATAAATACACAGGACTATACATGCTCTTGGCTTGTAACCATGCAGAAAACTCAAGAAATAAACTCATGTAAATCAGGTCACCTTAGTAATGATGTATCAACACCCTGTATGAACACTTGTCTTGTTTTGTAGGGAACCAAGGGAAATACTCCAACTAATGCAAAAGAAGAATGTCTTATAGTGAGCATTTAATTATATATAGATGAAAATGGGGGCCTGTGATGCAATTAGGACACAGAAAGGGTGTTTTAATCTATTTGGTTTTACACAGAGGTTCACCACTCTTTGAAACACCTGAATATTAAAGCAACCTTGATTTGAATATGTATTCATCAAAATAAACAAATGGAAATTTACTGTTTGTGTCTATGTCATGCCCACTTGTGTAAAACCCATTGTTTTGTTTTGCTAGGATACACCATTGCAGCTTCCTCTAAAGAGGTGTTCTGTTGTGGGCAATGGAGGGGTGCTGAAACACAGTGGCTGTGGAAATGAAATTGACCAAGCTGACTTTATCATGAGGTGAGAAAAAAAAGTAATTTCATGTTGGTAAATTCAATTGATCAGTGAAGAGTTGGTCAGCTAGGATTACAAGGATTTTGATGTGAGCTCGGTGTGACTTTTCTCTTTTAAGGCAGATATGTCTAAAATGCAAGAAGAGATAGAAGCTGAGATTTTTTTGGGTTCTCAGGTTAGACCTAGGCCAGGGGTGGGCAACTGTCTGTAAATCCTGGAGGGCGACTGTCTTGCTAAATTCAGCTCCATTGTTAATCAAACACACCTAATATATAGCCTTTGTCTTTAGGATTGACTGATTTGAGATGGAAATAATGTCTGAATTACAATAACCTCCCAGCACCAGAGTTGACAACCCCATATCATCTCCCGCTGTGCCCTGTTGATCAAGCTTAAGACCTAAGTGTACTTTTTCTATTCTTGCAGCTTTTAAATTATACTCACTTGCAGATAATGAAAATTCAAACACAAGGACAATGTTCAGCAAGGAAATTAGTGAAGATTTGCATGTTAAGAAAGAAAGGGCCCTAAAACTGAAACTTGAGGAACTACATATTAACTCAAACAGCTCTTGTGTCCAGAGAATCGTGAAGGATCTGCCCATGAAATGAGACCGAAACCACAGAACCAAGTCAGAATGTATGGACTATAAGATTATCTGAGATTTGCATTATTTATTACATGAAGACAATGAGAACAGATTATTAGAAATGTACTTGTCAGCCACAGTGTTACTGGCAGCCAGCAAATAGTCTCAGTCAATTGTTTTAATGCCAGAATGATTGTTATTGAGTAGATGTTGCTGTTACAGGAAAGCATAGTTCAAACTGAATGCCTTAGAACACAAAAAGCAGAAGAGAGTCTGTAATATTTTTGACTGCTGTAGTCAAAAAGTATTGACTATTTTGTTTTTGAGCAGTGTGGTAATCTGAGCCTACTTATTATGGAGGGAAAGTTGCAAGTCATGAGAGATGTGATGATGACAGGACCGAGAGCACTGGAGTCTCTTGCAGAAGAACGGAATGGATCTGGTCTAAGGGATGGGGGAAGGGAAAACAAGAATAGATGAATTCCTGCTGGCGGTGGCTGGTTGTGTGTGTGTGGTGTAGAAAAATGGTCTCTGATTGATTCTGTGAGGTGTGATAGTAGTAATACAGAGGGAAGAAAGAGGACAGGGGTTTATAATTTAATATTAGAGCAAGGGGTATAACATTACATACCTCAGTTTCGAAGTTATGTTTTTTTAGGAACCAGTAATAAAAAAGAATAAATGATAGTGTTAATGCTTTTCTGCTGCCGTTGGACTCAGGGCTATATACAAAGATCAGTCATAGCACATTGAAAAGCTTAAAACAGCATTTATTCATAGATATTCACATTAGATGTCTCCGACATTATTGGTGTCAATTGGAAGGAATGCGTCAATAGAGCCGCCATTTTAGTACAGGGTAGTGCTCCTTTAAAATGAATGTGGGACCAAGGTGTAGTGGAGGACTGGCCATCCGGAGCTAGAGATATGTAAGCATTTATACATATATCTATGATCGGGAGTTTTCCCAGTGGTCAGTATGCAAATATTTTTTTAAATTACGAAAATTATATTTTTACATTACTTTTTTACATTGATGGATAAGTGGTCGACTAAGAGCATGTGTTTGTGTGCATGAAAATGTATTATCCTCTCTCGTTAAATTTGATCTAATCTGTGTCCTGAAACACATGCCCTCTTTTGTACTCAATATGTTTTGATATAAAAATATCGGCTAAGAGATATTAATATACACAATAATGCAAGTTTCTGGCACCGCAGCATCTTGTTGTCATATATTTTATTTACATTGTTTGCTGATTTTATTCAACCAAACTAGCGTAAGCCTAGAACTAAGTGTGAGTTGGTGCTACTTTCCTTACGGTCAGTGCACTGTATTATTATCAATAACCTTACTTGTTGAGCACAAAAGTTCTTAACATATAAAAACATAAAAAAACTAAATTTTACCAATGAAATGTTTTGCCTTTGTGCTTTGTTTTCTTTGTTTGCACGTTACTACATCCGTACACAGCGCTAAAGTCCAGCATCTTCACATTGGCTTTAGTTTTGACTAGTGAGGTTGGATGACATTAGTCCTGGGAGCACTGTACAAATGTGGCGGCGCTATTGATGCATGCTCAGGATCCTTATGTGATATAGTATACATCTATGGCATTTATTAGTCCAGATAAAGTTGGGATGAATTTGAAAGATGACAGTTTGATTCCTTTTAAAAGCTCCATGCAGTTATTGAAAAGACTTTACACAAGACGTATTACTCGTATCACGTATCACAGTTTTGAACTGGGAAAAGTGTAACAGTTAGTAACTCAAACATTTGGAAATTAAACAAAGAAGACAGCTGTTGTTTAATACTATCGTTGTTTCCTAATATGAAATCGTAGGCTTGGTAAGCAATTTTGAAGAATTTGATGTGTCCCCATTCAAACAGAATGCCCAAGCATACTGCCCGAAAGGCGTTTCAAAGATGGCCGCAGAGTGGAATGACTTGCCTTAAAGGGACTGGTTATTGGACAAATGGTGTGCTATATAGCATTTTGTGAATATTCAATTATGTGTTCTGTATAAAAACTTTATTTTGTATACCACATACCAAACTTCAAAGCACTATACCATTTTTTCTTTAAATATGTGTATTGTTACACTCCCTACTAAAGCCTAATCCCTGTTGGAAGTAGGTCCTCTAAAACACAGTTGTCAAACTCACAGATCTTTTCAGGGCCACAGTTCTGCACAGTTTAGCTTTAACCCTAATCAAACTAATTGAGTCATTCAGGCTTGCTTTAAACCTTCAGGTAAGTGTATTAAAGCAGGGTTGGAACTAAACTGTGCAGGGCTGTGGAGTTTGGCACCCCTGCTCTAAAAGGAAGTTGTTCAAGTGAAACAAATAAAATCTAGAACTTTTGTTAATGTATTAGATTAGGAAAAATTTCTTGATGTGTCTTTAACAACAATGTTTTCTCATTGACAATCATCTGACAGTTCTCACTCTTTTTTTTCTAGATGTAACCTTCCTCCTCTGTCTAAAGATTATATTGATGATGTTGGTACCAGAACACACCTGGTGAGCGCGAATCCAAGTATTATTGAAAAGAGGTAGGTGTCTTTTTTCACTTTTTTTTGTTGGGAGTTTATATAATAGATTTACTGATTCGCTTAATTTAAATCACAATACCAACATTTTTGTAGTACTACCCAAAGGCAGTGGAAACAATGATTATGGGTACATTTGCATGACACAGCATTCAATTACACTAGACTTTAAATGCGTTTTACTCTTTCTTTTACAGATTAGTGTTTTAGGATTCTGAAAATGCAAACTTGGGTTTCAGAATGCATGTTTTAGTGCTTTGTTGTATAAACCTACCCTTTAAATTCCAAAATTAAGCTGCTAAGCTGCTATAACAGTAGTTAATAGTTTTTCATTATGTTATTTAAGTATTGATTCTTTAGACATTTCTAATGAAATCTGTTAATTTATCTTTTCAGTCCGTGCGTCAAACATCAGATAAATCTTATTGTTTTGATAAATTTACTTGTTTTGTTTTTATTTATTAATTTGTCCTCCTGAAATACTGAGTATTTTTTCCATTCCAACTTTTCTATGTCTCTTTGAAATTGGATAACATAATAATGTATTCTGTTGTATCCCTTTTGTGTGAAACAGCTGGAAACTGTTTGTGGTTTCTGGGGTTGTTAGCAGAGTTAATTTTGACAGCGTATTTTGATTTAGGTTTAGTCTCAGGCCCACAATCCCACTTCTACCCCTTAGCCCTTCCCCTTACCCCTACCCCTTGTTTTGCACATTCACGTCAAGGGGTAGTGGTGTCCCAATTCTCTTTAGCTTGAAGGCGTAGGGCTAAGGGCAAGGGGTATAAACTCCTTCGAACGAAGATTTTTCAGGAGCACACTCAAAACCAAGGGGTAAGAACATTTCCCAGAATACACCTGCCACAACTGCAGTATTGCTGGACCAGGAAGTAAGGAGATCCACAAATTAATATTTTTTGTCATTATTACGAATTTTTAAGACAAACAAACATATGTTTGAATATATTCATAACTGCATTCGTGTTTTACCGTAATGCTTAAAAAAAATAACTAATAAAAAAAAAAAAAAGAAATTTTGCAATCTATAATCCATAATCATAACTCCTGAATAGCAGTCCCACAACATTCTGACACTCAATAACACTAGAATACCCAGTCAGAAAAGTCTAGTGGCTGAGAATGAGCCTTTTTACAGTGTCTGCTATAATGTTAATGTTGTTTTCGTGTGTTTACATAGATGAATACGGCCACGGTGTAAATACACAGTACAGTTACAATCTTATTGCCATTAGATCGTTATAATAACATAATATATGCCTTCAGGGATTTCCTGAAGAGAAATACCAAAAAATAACACAACTGGAATCACTACAACAGTCGTGATCGTCTGATCTCACATGAAGCAAGAGATCGCGATGACATATGATGATGTGTGCAGGTGTTGAAGTGCTGTCCCAATTCTTAGGGGTAAGTTTTGAAGCCCTTCCCCTTAACCCTCGGTTGTAAGGGAAAGGGGAAGGGGTAGGGGTACAAAAATAGAATTGGGATTGGGCCTTATTCTTTTGATCAGATTTTAGTCTTCTGAATCATTTTAGATTTTGTATAGTTTTAGTTGACTAAATGTCATAAGTCATAATAAATGTCATAATGACTAAAATATATTTAGTTTATTTAAGTGTAATTTAATTAAAATGTTGTATTATTATTGTTATTATTATTATTATTATTTCCTTTATTTAGTCAGCAGATCACATTGATACAGTACTGTCCCTTTTTCCAATGAGACCTGCATGGCCAAGGCTGCAACACAAAGTTTCACACAAAAAAACTATACCAAAAAATTACAAAATCAACATTCGTAAAAAAAGATCTGATCATAAAAAACAATTACAGGTATTCCTTTTGACGTTATATAAAAGATGTTTAAAGGTACTCAGAGTCGGAAGCTTGTCAAGATTAAGCCTATTTTGCAGATCATTCCAAGGAGCATAAAGGAAAAAGCATGTTTTTTCCAAGTTTTGACAATACCCTTGGGACTGTTAACCGAATACAGGAACCAAATCTGATGAATCTAGATCTACCAAATATAGTAAATAAATATGCATTTATGTATACAAAATATTATATCTTAAAATTAAATAAAACACAGTCATTGAAATATGGAATATAGCTTTTTCCATAGAAGACCAAAAATTAAATATGCATTGTTTATTTATATCATAAATAGCATGTCAGATTATTTGTCAGAAATCAATCCACATTTAAGAGCAGTAGCCTAATGAAAATGCAGGATTTTGCAATTATTTAGCAAACTCTTTAATTCAACATGGTAAACTACTAGTCTTTTTGACAAGTCTGTTGAACAGTTTCGGAACATTAAATCTTCTAAAGGACTTAACACAGTTAAAGTCCACTTTGCAATGTCAGTCTATAGCATACTTTACTGCTGTCATTGGTGTTACAGTACATGGTGGTCAGCTGTATAGCACTGATTAAATAAGGAAAGTAATGACATATGTCTATCAAATGATAATGTGTAATCTTGTAAATTGTGCACTCAGTTCCATAGCTCTGCTAACTGGCATAGCAGAATTCAAAAGTGAAAATGTACATAAAAAATAAAAGTACGCTTTACTTCAAGGGCCTTTCATTATCTTGGATGTTAAATGCAACTCTGTGATACAAGCACATTATAGCACTCTTCCTGTAGAAACTTTTGTGTTGTGGTATATTGTAAATGGCTGCTGTCATGGTGATCGCCGCAGATGCAGACAGCCCATGTGAACCTAGCGAGAGTTAGATCAGGGTTAGATAAACTGTAGCTGCAGCTAAAATGAAGCAAATGAGGAAACAGCTCCTCATGAAAATCAATACCATGTTCATGATGATTTAAGACTTACTGATTCAAGAAACAATAAATATCTACTTTCAGCATGTCAATAACTTTTAATGTACAATCTAACAAAGTCAATAAGGTCAGCGAGAGGCTATACCATTTCAGTTAAGCAAAAGCACACACTCGGGTAAATAAATAAATATAGAGTTTACCTTGGTCACAATTTCGTGATGAATCCCTGTCATGCTGATGTCGCTTTAGATTTGTTGTCTTTATCAGCTATTTCCTCCCCACGCTGTTTACACAGGGTCTTTTTTTTGTCTTGACATAAGAATCTTCTGTTCTTTTTATCTCAGCTGTTGCCATTTCATTATAGTTTAATCAGACAGACAGACAGAAGATAGACGTAATCGCATCCTGCATCTACTGTAAATCAGTTACTTCATGCATGACACACCAACTCTGATTAGATCCTTTAAAAAAAAAGTCCCACACTCACTTTTTAGTCTCGTTTTTAATAGTCAGCAAATGTCAGTTTTTTTATTATAGTTGTTGTCATCATCAATTCATTTTTATTTAGTTTTAGTCTTGTTTTACTTGGTATTTATTCTGACAAACTTTTTATGAACCAAATTGTTAGCTTGCAACAGAACCAGGAAAACCATGACAGAATAGTCAGAAAAGAACACGCTACCCTCAGGACAGACATGTCTTAATCTTGAAGGATGGATATTGACCTTAAGTGGATTATCCCTTTATCGCCTGCATTAGCTCTCAGGAGATCTCTAACATGCACCTTTGTCATTCCCTTTATACTTTAAAAAAATTATGTAATATGCTTGTGCTCTGTAATGCAATGATTTGTTGACAGCTTGATTTAGTCAAAACACAAGTCATCTTAATCCATTGACTCAGTTAAGTTGTATTGACTTAATTCTTTATGTTTTTTCAACCTAAAATGTTTAGTTGACACAGTTCAATTGACCCAACTACCTACTACGTTGCTGGTAATCCTAACAATTATAAAGTTAGCAGAACTTTGAAATACAATAACTTACATTTTCAAGTTAATTTAGCAGATTTTCTTAATAGGAAATCGAACAGACAATGAAATACATTACACATTTTATTAAGGAGTTTTACTCTCAATTTAGCAATTACACACAATGTACTTGCAATATAATTATAATGAAAGTAATTGTAATGAAAGTCATTTTCCTTAAAAAAAACAAATGTCCTTACAAATTAGTTAAAGTCAAATTTATCTCAAGAGAAGAAAACAAATTACAGCAAAACTCTAAAATACACAACTAACACAGGCTTTTGGGAAAAAATGACATCAGATCTTGGAAGAGTATAAAGTCTGATCTTAACATCTTTAATTCAATGTATTTTTTAATGTATGTACTCTTGCACTGCAGATATCTGCTTCAATGTTCATAAATAGTTTCTGAATCTGCAAAAGTGTATATGAGGTGTTTTGGGTAGTTTATGTTTAGAGCGTGAAGCATTCCCATCATTTTCACATGCACATTTGGTAACACATACACATTTCCTCAAATACAAGGTCTGCCTCACTCCGTGACATCTTTCTACGCAATGATTCCAGGAGTCATCCCTCTACTCAGCTCTTCAGAATCGGTGTTCTGTATGAAAAATGACAAACATAAAAATCTTTTCACACACTAAAGCTAAAAAATGAAAACACAACATGAGTACACTAAGTTTTATGTACCTACAAATCATTACTTGCGTGATGGTAGTGCTTCAGCTTGTTGTGTCTTTTGACAGTTAGTTGATTGGTTGTAATGAAAAGGCAGAACACAATCAAGAACATCAAGAATCAAATCCCCAAATCTTTGAAATCTACATTTACCATAGACTGTAAAAGATATGGACATAGTATCTGTGATGTCACCCATAGGTTTCTGAACAATGCAAAAGAAGCTAAAACTAGACGCGGCCAACCGTTGCCATTTTGTCCATGCATCATCGCACCAATCGTGGGATACCAAACAAGGGCAAAGAGACGGAGAGTAAGCGGAGCTACAGACGCATGCTGGATTCTCTGCATTTTGCGTAGACCTGGCTAAGACAGACTTTTTACTTTGGGAGAACGTTTAATACTTCATTACCCCAAGACTCGTTTGTGTTCTGACCACAAGTGCTTGGTTGTACACTATATCAATAAAGTGTTTAGTCTTTTAAAAACATTGTTGTAATACATTGAGCCACTAAACATTGTTCTTATGACGTTTTTTTACAGGAGGAAAACGCGACACTTCTAAACACTTCAGATATATTCTGTGTTAGTAAATGCAAGGCTATTTATGAAATACTGGCATAATACTTTATGACAATGCTTCAGATGACTGTTTTATAGCCTACAGCTAATCAATCTGCCAGATTCTGGAGTGTATTACAGGTCTAAAGAGAATTATAAATGATAAATTATCTTAAGTAAAACAAATACATTTATAGAGATGGTATATAATTTCACTCACCTGGGAAATGGAGGCAACTTGAACGGTTTGTGAGCACAATTAAGTGCACACATCATGCTATAGTTTCTGATAATTGCAGGAAATAATTCCAAAAGGCAAATGACTGTGTAAAGAAACATTAACCAAAACAGAAATACGATGTATATGCCGAGATCAGCGGCTAATTAGCTGGAATCAGCTGAAGTGACAAGACAGCGAGCAGCTAGACCTAGCTGTCACTCAAGTGGCCACGCCCTTAATTATGCAAACTTAATATAACTTAATAAAAACCAAATGGATGAGTTATAAAAAAAAATTACCCCACTCACAGTTGTCATGAAGGGTAATCATAGCTATATGCACCAAATCCATATTTTGTACCAGGCTGTAAACATGTTTTTATCAGCTGTAAAAATGGCCAATTTACCAATGCAGTCAGAAAGCGCTTCGATTTCCTGGAGCCAGCCCCCCAAGGCGAGTCGATGAATTGCAGTTTTAGTTACTTCCGTATTGGCTTCCAGAGGGAGAGCGGGAGGTTGCCGCTTGACATCTACAGACTTTTTATTTGAAATTATTTGTCTACTGTAGAACATATGCAAATATGTTTTAATACGTAATATTGCGAATTCAAACCTAAAACTAACTTAAGCAAAGTTTTGTGCCAAACCCCACATGTATTAGCAAAGGTCTAATCTGCTCTAGAAATGTTATACTGGGAACAATGCATGGACAATAAGTTGACATGATGTCTAACAAAACATAAACAAAGTTAGCTATAACTAGGCCCACACGGAATCTGCGCGCGCAGAAATCCGCAGATTTCCGCAGATTTTTTGCCTATCATTGAGTCTATTTATTTACTTGTGTAAATGTGTGTAAATTTATATTTATTCAGTTTTTTAAATAAATTTTAGTAATATTATTGACTAATATGAAAGTGTTTGTTTGATTTATTTACAATACAGTTTTTAAAGTAATATTTTCTGTCTTTTAGTAGAGATATTATATGAGAATCTTGCTTTGTTTACCAAACAAGTGGATCTAGATGGATTTGGATTGTAAACATTAAATAAACTTAAAAAAAATAACTTATTATTTTTCATTTCATGTATTAAGTTTTTAGTTACGATACTCACAAAATAATTCCGCATAAATCCGTAGATTTTTTACAAAATTTTCTGCAGAAATCGCAAAAAAGTCTGCAGATTGCATCTGGCCCTAGCTATTACTGATTGACAGTAAAGGTTCGTCATTTGAAATAAAAGTATTCATCTTTAAATGAAACCACTTTTTTACAGAAGCTGAAAAAACAATTCATAAAAAGCAAAAAAAAAAAAAAATAGACCTGTTTAATGCCACTGGTAACATATAAGATGTGTATTTTTTTCCTATTTCTGAAACCCCTAAAAGTGTTTACTGGGCATGAAATCAGATCAATTTACGTAATTAATGTTTGCACATCTAGAAGAGGTTTAAGTTTCTTTATGATCACATTGTGTCCAGTAGTATAATGCATTGTTTCAATTGAAACTACTGAATTTGCTGTTTCCCACCAGTTACTAGTGTGGTCAAGGATAAAATTTGACACAATGATATTAAGTTGGGGTAAAACCTAATTTACCTAACATAATATCAAATGACGCATGACGTTTATTTGTTTGGGTAAAAGACATGTATTTAATTAGCAAGAAAAAATGTCAGATTAAACAGGTTACTGTTGACTAACCATTCCTTTTTCTCTTTCTATCAGCTTTCAGAACCTACTTTGGTCCCGCAAATCTTTTGTAGAGAGCATGAAGGCCTATGGTTCCAGCTACATCTACATACCAGCATTCTCTATGAAACCTGGCACTGACCCGTCATTACGAGCATACCACGCACTCGCAGACTCCTCCTCCAATCAGAGTGTCCTCTTTGCTAACCCAGATTTTCTTAAAAATGTTGGCATATTTTGGAAAAACCATGGCGTTCATGGCAAACGATTATCCACAGGGTTATTCCTAGTGAGTCTCGCCCTTGGCTTATGTGAAGAGGTGACGGCTTATGGTTTTTGGCCATTTTCAGTGGGTCTGGATGAGCGACCTGTCAGCCACCACTATTATGACAACATTCTCCCATCCTCCAGATTTCATGCCATGCCTGAGGAGTTTCTCCAACTCTGGCATTTGCACAAAAGCGGTACTTTGCGTATGCGGGTTGGCAGTTGTGCAAAAGAAGGGATGGTGTTGAAAAGGGAAAAATAAATGGAGTAACCCCAACAAAAATAGCCATCCTGAGACTGGCATGAGAATACTATAGGTCGTGAGGTGATACTCAACCCCCAAAGTTGGGTTTTTAGTTCTTTTGGTGTCTATATGCTTGAACCACAACTGCTACCAACACACCCTTTCTTCTTTTTGCCAAGGGACTGTTGTAAAGACTTGCATGTGTTCCCAACCTCATGTATGCACTCAGTGGAAGCTTGTCCTTGTATTGAAGATGTGGGCGCTCAGGTGTCATGTGACAAATTTAAACTGCAGTTGATTGAAGGAGGGGCTGCTTTAAATCATGTCTTAATAATTTTAAATGAGAAATTCAAAGCGATTTAGCTTTAGTCATTTTCAATATTTGTTGTGTTTTTGGTTTGTTTAATCTTGAGATGGGCTTTGAATGTAAACACTGTACAAGAAGGAAAAAAGGCCAGCTTTATGAATTTGATGCTGGTTTAAAGTGAAGGCTGTGGTTCATGTATTATTGTTCGATTTTTTATTTTCAACATTCGATGAATTGGAGTACCTACTAAAAATGTCTTGTGGGTCTAGATCTGTCATGAAACATATCCCAGACATGACTAATGCTTTGTCATGCTAGGAGTGGGAAAGTCATGCACTGAGAGAAAGCGCATTTCATTTTGAGGCATACATTTCATAGAAAAGAGTGAATAGTTTGCATGCCAATGGAAAATGTGTGATATCTTCTGGGAGACTCCGTTTTAATTTATATTTGTGTTATTGGTATGTGTTTGAAAATGAGTGGTTTGTGGGAATGAGCCCTTCTGATGTTTTTGAAGAGGCACCAATCCTAGAGTAAACATTTTTTTTGGATGGTTTAGATGCTGGACACCTTGTCCGCGACATGTAAATACTCAATCATCAAATTTGTTACTGTTTCCACAAGAATCATGGTTTCTCTGAATGTAATAGCAGCCGCTTTGATAGTCTGCCAAGTAACTTGGTACTTTGACTTGTTCTGTGTTTATTTATTATTATTTTTTATTCAACTGCACACAGGGAACTTGGTTGAAATCGTGTAGGTGCTAGCTGTACACATGCACTATAGTTTAGATGTAATAAACCATTACTGACTAAGTTTTAATAGGTACGGTTGGTAGGAAAGATGCACTATAAATAATGATTAACGTCAGTACTTAAAGAGATAGTTCACCCAAAAATTTATATGAAGTGCATTGACATTTTTTTAGCTAGAATGTTTTGAGTAAAATAACTCAAAAAAATAACTCAGCTGTTTTGTGCATTACTGTAAAAATTGGCAAGACCTACTGTTGATGGTTGACAGAAAACTTAACTAGGTCACATTTCACCTCAGTTAAACATTAACATTGTTATAACTACACAAATTACAAGAAATACTGCTGCATAAATGATGAATGCTTTTTTTTCTGTTATTTTTCTTTTTACATTTTGAAGTGAACTATATCCCGGATGATCTTAAACTGTAAATGTGTGGACCAGAAAATACTATTATCATATTTTCACACTTTAAGCCAATGAGTGCCTTTATCAGTATTAAAAAAGGCTATGGACAACTTTATCAAGTTTTTTTTTATTCTCAAAACGCCAACTTAACCTCACAGAATCAAGTATTTTCAAACCAAGACTGATGTGCCACCCTACAGAAAGACTTTAATTAATTTTGATTTATGATGAAATTAAAATCCTCGATGGGAGATTCAAAATAGCATATAGTTGTAGAAGGACCAATGTACATTACTGTAGTTTTTTTAACATTGCTTAATTGCCAGAAGACCACATCTTTAGCGTACATAAAAATCTGATCATTATTATTATTTTTTTGCACTATGTTGTGCTGTTCAGTATTGTGGATGAGTGAGGTTGTAATTTGTGTAAGTAGGCATGCATGACTGTGATATATAATTGTTTTTTAAACAGATTTTTGAGTGAGAAACTCATTAACTATTATGTATTTTATGTTTTGCCTTTTGAGCCATATGAGGGTGTGTGCCCTACTGAAACTGAGCTTACCTCAATTGTACTAGTCACTGTTAAAATCATTGACAAAGCTCACAGGAGCTTGGATCTTAGGCATTTAAGTATGTTTTAGTCCACTCTGCTGCAAATGTGTCCTATTATGTCAATCTTCTAGGCTTAAGCCATTGGTTGATGGTGTTAGTACTTGAGCATGTCAAAATCCTCTAAAAGGAAGAAGTCTGAGCATTTTTACATGCCACATGGGTTATGCCAATATAAAAAAGTTGAAAAAAATGTCAGAAATAAACAAAACACTGCTTTTAAACAATAAAGACATCCTGTCAAGTCTTTTTCTGCAACGTGTGTGAATTGTATTTGAATTAAAGGAGTAATTCAATTCTGAAGGGAAAATTCTGTTATTGACTCACCTTGTTCCAAACCTATATGGGTTTCTTTCTTTTGTTGAGATGTCATCGAAACAGTTGATGTTTACCATTGACTTCTAATTTATTTTTTATTACTTTTGTGTCTTTATTTTTATTAGAAAAATGTTTAGACTTACAACAGATTAATCAATCTTTTTCTTGTATGATACCATCTATTACCCAGACAAACTTCTTCTTTCTTACTGTGTTGCATACTTAGAAGGAACTGCTGACAAAAGGGAAATAGCAGAATAAGAATAAATATTGTGCAGGGGGCCCTTGTTCCAGACTGCTGTCTAATAAGAAGTCTGCACATGTCACAAGGTGCATGATGCTTACAGAAGTTGTGAAATATAATAAAGATACACTTAATTGTTCAGTTCTGGTATGCGGAGAAGGGTTGCAGAAAGAGGAAGTATGTCTGGGGTACAAGAACCAAAGGACTGCACAATGACTGATAAGTGACGTTACACCAAAACTCCACCTGTTAATATCAGTTGTGTATATATATATTGGAGTCAGGGAAATGTATGTTAGTTGCGAACCTCCTGAATGTAATTCTTGTATTGCATTGGGGTAACGTAACCCAGAGCTCTGTCATTGAATTATTCATTTGTATCTAATAAATTACTAATATTTTTGGCATTGAAGAAAAACCCTCCCCTGGCCTTTTTTATTGAACATGCAAGGAATAGGATTGATATTCCAACAATAGTAGTGGGGAAAATACTATGGAGTTCAATAATGACCATGCTTGAAGTGGTAGTCAGTGGTACCCAATCATTCGGGAAGTGATGTAATTACTTAAAGTGGATTGTTGCATTGTCAGTTCATGTATATTTGTCAGCAAAAGTCTGATTTTCATAGTTCTTTTTACTTCACAAATGTTAAGTATCTGTACATTGTTAGAGTATTTGAAATATACTTATTCTAGTAAACTTTTACCTTTTCTTCACTACATTACAAAAGAAATATTGCTTTTTAAAATGAATGACAGTGAATGAAAGTCAAACCGGTGAGCCGTCTGACAAAAAAGTGCCTTTCTGAATCAAATCAGCAGGATGCCCTTCTGGATCTTTCACTTACTTCAAAGACACTACTGACTACGCTTACATGGACATCTGTAATCTAGTTATTTGCCTTAATAGACAATAATATAATTAAGGTGTCAAAAATTAATCAAAAAATACTTTCAACTTATGCCTACAGTTCAAAATTCATGTTTAACTGAATAAACAGTTAGTAAACACAAGTACTTCTTGAACATAATTTATTTTCATCACCAATTATCATAGTAGAACAGTTTCTCGAGCAGTTTGTGATGCATTTTGGAAACAGGAGATGAGCCCCTGGTCTAATGTGCCACCTGGCTTGAGAAACCCGTTCTCAAAAACTTACTTTTAGTCATTATTTCGATAGCAAACATATTCTGAATGCCTTCCGCAGAATTCAAATGAGCCATCTTAATCTAGATTAATTTCAAGATTACAGTGAGATTAGTTTAGATTTAAAAAATGTATCTATGTCCACCTATAATTTTTACTCTACTACATTTCCTAAATCTATCTGGTTAAAAAGTTGTATTGAAGAAGGGAAATTTAAACCTGCGATAGTGGTGTTTAATTCATGAACAAGCTGAATTGATTGTCTTTTTGTATTAACATGAAATGACACATTTTTTATAATATTTTAACTGCAGCTTAACATAGATTAAGTTTTAGTAAATTTAAAGTGCTTCAGTCTAGTTTTCACACATATTGGACAGTTTAGTCCAGATCAGTTCAATGTAAATGTCACAGCTGAAAGCCAAAACCATAAAGAGCAAATCCAACACCACAAATCCCAAACCAAGTAAGCCAGTGTAAAAAACCTTGATAAAAACTAATTCTCCTCTGGTCAAACTTCTTGTGTAGAGCTGCAGTCTAGGTGCTGGAGGATTGAGAATGATGGACTTTCAGCATGGAGAAGCTGCAGGTCTAAGTAGGTCACCATCGGGTTTTCGGGCTAGCCCACAGGATCAATGCAGAGACTTGTCTGTCACTGCGGTCTTTGCAGGAATCAGTCTGATGCTTCCGACTCATTCATGATTGCCACAGCATCTGCTCAGGATGTGGGCCGGGCCCAGGATTATGGAGACCTTGGGATAAGGAGAAACAGTCTAACATAAGTGCATATTCTGTTCAAAATATTATGTCCTTTTGGGAAGTGTTCGCAGCTCTGTTTGCCTTAATTAATGCAGCCTAACAATCCTTTAGAGCATGAGTGTCAACCTCAGGTGGGCTGCAGCCCTGCACAGTTTAGTTCCAACCCTGCTTTAGCACACTTACCTGTAGGTTTAAAACAACCTAAAGAACTCAATTAGTTTGTTCAGGTGCGTTTATTCAGGGTTAAAGCTAAACTGTGCAGAGCTGGGGCCCTCCAGGAACTGAGTTTGACACCTGTGCTTTAGAGGATTTTAAAAGTGATGTGTTGGCTTTTTATGTGTATGCTAATGCAAAGAGATGTGTTGTTACTTTTAAACTGACTAGTAATAAGAGTGCAATCAATGATCTTCTCAGCTGTTCTCACTATGCGTTGAAGAGTTTTCCTGCAGGATGCGTTGCAGGCTCCAAATCACACAGTGATGCAGCTGGTCAGGATGCGCTCAATTGTGCCCCTGTAGAAGGTGTCCATGACTGGGACTGGTGCGCTTGCTCTTTTTAGTTTGCGGAGGAAGTAGAGAAGCAGCTGTGATTTTTGGGCCAGTGCAGTGGTGTTTTTTGTCCAGGAGAGATCCTCAGTGATGTGTACAGCCAGGAACTTGGTGCTGCTTACACACTCCACAGACGCACTGTTGATGGTCAGAGGAGCATGCAGAGTGTGCGCTTTCCTGAAGTCAACAACAATCTCCTTCATCTTCTTCACCTTCAGAAAGAGATTGTTGTCTCGGCATCACTCAGTCAGACGGCTCACCTCGCTTCTGTAGTTTGTCTTATCGCTTTTGTTGATGAGACCCAACTCAGTCGTGTCATTCGCAAACTTGATGAAGAGATTGGAGTTGTGAGATGGTGCACAGTCATGAGTCAGCAACATGAAAAGGATAGGGCTCAGCACACATCCCTGAGAGGCCCCAGTGTCTAGAATGATGGTGCTGGATGTGTTACTGCTGGACTGTAGTGCTTGCGGTATTCCGGTGAGAAAATCCAACAGCCAGTTACACAGAGAGGTGTTGAGCCCCAGCTGGACCAGTTTTTGAGTGAGCTGTTGGGGGATGATAGTGTTGAATGCTGAACTGAAGTCTATGAACAGCATTCGGATGTAGGAGTCCTTTTTGTTCAGATGTGTGAGTGCTGAGTGGAGTGCAGTGGAGATGGCGTCATCAGTCGAGCGGTTGGACCGATATGCAAACTGAAAGGGGTCCAAAGAGGGGGGCAGAACAGACTTAATGTGCTGCATGACAAGCCGTTCAAAGCACTTCATGATGATGGGAGTCAGTGCAATTGGTAGTCATTAAAGCAGAAAGGGGATGACTTTTTTGGGACCGGAATAATGGTGATTGCTTTGAAGCAGGTGGGGGCGACAGCCTGGAAAATCCAGCCTTCAGCCTCCAGTCTTCAGCCTTGAAATCCAGCCTTCAAACGAGAGGTTGCTATCATAAATCATTCCCAAATTTTCAAGGTGGATGGGTGGAGGATGCCACAGGGCGTGTCTTCAGCGAGAATTCCTGGGTGAAGTCCCCAATGGTGTCACGGAATAGGCTGGCCTGGGATATGGGGCGTCAAGAAAGCAACCTTTGTTGACATCCCTCATATCTGCCAGGTTCAGCCAGAGGTGGCGTTCCTGGACCACTAATGTGGTTATTGACTTCCCCAAGGCTTTAGTAATAATAAGAGCAAAGTCAGTAGCTGTCCATAAGTCATGCATGCAACTCGGCAAGCACCTGCAACTGGAAGCATAGCATTTGCAGAGGCAGCCTGACACGCAGCAGTGTAGGCTCTGGCCGTGAGCGACTCAGAAAGCCTACAAGCTTTCTATGAGAAGCGGGGAACATCATGCCAGGTGGAGGTGCCTTGCAGACAAAGGTTGACCGCAATCGCTTTTTCCAGCTGGGCTAAACGGTCCAGCTGCTGTGGCTGCTTGAAAAAGCACAGCAACTATATCGAACTCCAGATCCAAAGCCACTGGCACCCCGGAGACCAGAAGTGGTTCCTGGCTTTCATCTAATATGGATAACTGACCATCTAATGCTGCGATGGACATCTATTCACCGAATTCTTCGAATGTTAATGTGGTCAAACCAGAGGAAGTACCAGCAAAATCATCCGACTCATTGGGCAGTTTTACTCCTACTGTAATCCTTAGGTGCCCTCTGCAAACTCACAGCGATGTTGGACACTGAAAAGGCGGAATGCCAGGGAAGCGCCCAGGTATGGAAACCCAGACCAAAATCGTTAAATGCACCATATGCCACTGGATCCTGTTGCATGCACAGAAATTTTTGCTTGTAATGAGTCAGGTGAGGCCAGGGGCAGACTGGAACAGTATTTTTGCCTGGGAAAGTAATTGAACTTCAGGCCACCTGAGCGATCAGCAAGTGAAGAACCAGGGGAGGGGGTGGACTTGAGGATTGAGAATTGTAGGGTTTTTTTTTTTTAAAGAAGAAACTTGCGGTGTGACTAGAGCTTTACTATATATTTATTTTTCAGTTCTCAGAATTGCATCCTGTCATGCAAGTCGTGTGAGCTCTGTGCAAAAAAGTGCACATGCACATTTACTTGTCTTGTATTCAAAAACAACTGCACTGGCAAAATAAGAGACTTCTTAAGTAAAATTCCCTGTGTGTAAGACAAGTAGCCCTACTCAAATTGCATTTTTGACATCTGAAAAATGTTTACCATTTAATAATATAAATACTTAATATTTTCAAAGTACACATTTTAGCAGGCCAAAGAATTTAGGCATTGCATTATGTCTTCATAATCTATAGAAAGGTCTACATTTTTTATGAATTTTCAAAATGCACTTTTTTCCTTGGCAAATTACTGTAAGGAGTAAATTTGAGTTTCATCTTAGGCTATGTTTGCATAACAATATAGCCAAAATCTGGAATTTATGTTTTTAAAATATATATATTTAATATGACAACAATTAAAATTTAAAACAATTTCCGAAAATTAATTTTCAACCTAAAACCTATTACATATGCCAGGCCAGAAATCGGCACTTTCACATGTAGAGTTTGCAGTGTGTGTAAGATGCATCTCCACTGTTGTTTGTAACGTGAAGAAAATTCACACTTCAGCGTTATCAAATACTTAAGCAACAGCTACACTACCATGTAGTCTGCCCTTGTTATGTATTTGTTCATACTTGCCTTTTACACCTCTCTCTATACGTACCATGTATGCACATGAAGTCATATTTTTTAAAGAGTCATGTTTTTGTGGTGTTTACACGTACATGACAAATGTGGCATTATCAAAAGGTTCCACGATAACACTTTGTTCTGCCTCTGGTAAACACTGTGTAGTGTTCATGTTGGACATTTGAATACAACAATATTATATTTCCTGTAATGCATTGTTATTCTTGTATAAGTTTCGTTTTTCTGTTGCTATTGTATGTAAGTCTTTATGCCGGGACTTTTATTTCTGCACATTTCTGCCTGACTCTTATTTTGACGCATTTTCAGCAGTTTCGCGAATTAAAGAAACGAAAGCAACGGACTAAGGCAGAAAGTACGTTAATCATTTCTGTCACCTTCTAACTTCTGCCGACAGCAATGGCTGTAAGGTTATCTGAATGTTTAATTTGTTTATCTTTTTGTTTATTTGTAAATCTACCGAATACAAGAGTTCCTAATGATCTACCTCATTCCATCCCAAGTGCTGCATTCAAATCATCTCCAGTTAAAGATCTAGGGGCGAAAAGATACACAGACCATACAGTTACCCAACAGCATGCTCGAAGTGAGACCACACATATGTTAGACTTCGCTAAATTCCTAGCACATAGAGAGTTAGTCACCTCAGGTCTTATCAACTTTGATGATAACTTTTGATGAACTTTAGAGCCTGGGAGCCTTCATTTGTTAATTCCACACAAGACTTGCAGCTTTCAGCTAGTGAAGAGCTGGATTTGTTAGTTAAGTGGCTAGGAAAAGAATCATCAGATCATGTAAAGAGGAAATGAGCAGTGTATGTTACTAACCCACATGCTGCTCTCCATTTGTCATGGATAAGACTTCAGGAATGTTATGCCACCCCAGAAGTGATTGAAAGGGCCCTGTTCAAACGCCTGGACAACTTTCCACGTCTATCTCTGAAGGACAATTTGAAAATCAGGAAGCTTGCAGACCTGCTAATGGAAATACTGACAGCAAAAAATGATGCCTATTTACCTGGATTATCATACCTTGACACTTCTCACGATATTAACCCTATAGTGGAGAAACTACCAGCAGGTTTGCAGGCTCACGTTACAAGGAAGAAAACAAGGTCAGTTTTCCTCCATTCTCATTCTTCACTCATTTTGTCTGTAGTGAAGCTAAAACAAGGAATGATCCTAGTTTCAAGCTTTCGAACAATGTCCACACAGCTCTCAGAAATGACAGAACCCTCTACAAACATGGTACTAGCAAATTTCCTGTGTTGGGGCACAAAACATTTTCATTGGGCGTAAAGGAGCCTGTTAAGAAAGAATTGATAAAGCACTGCCCTATTCACAACAAATCACATCCCCTGAACAAATGTAGAGCCTTCAGAAAAATGTCATTAATAGAACGCAAAGACCTCTTGAAAAAACATCAGAGGTGGTTTAGGTGTTGTTCACCAAATCATGTAGCCAGAGAATGTTTAGCAATTCTCAAATGTACTGATTGCAACTCTGAAAGACATTGCATTGCACAGTTATGCATCAAGACACAGTTCCGCCTCTCGTCACACCATTGATGCAAGAAGCCAACCTAGAACAACAGGATGTTATTACCACTGCGGTTACTTTAAAGTGTACTGAAGTTTGTGGAGATGCTACAATGTGATCTTGTGCATAAATGTCTTTGGTGCATGCATTTCCTAGAGAGCAGCGAGAACAAGCTATCAAGATGTATGCCATAATTGACGATCAGAGCAACCGCTGGCTGGTCAAAGAAGAATTCTTTCGACTGTTCAGAATCCAAAGTAACCTCTCTCCGTATTTGTTGAGAACATGTGCTGGTTCCATGGAAATGTCTTGAAGAAAAGCAATTGGTTTCCAAATAGAGACTCTGGGTGGTAAGGCATGTCTTGATCTCCCACCACTGATTAAGTGTAATGAGATAATGAGTAACAGATCTGAAATACTCCAGAAGTCGCTCCTGCTCATCCACATTTACCATTCATGGCACAGTTTATCCCAGAGTTAGATCCTGATGCTCAGATCTTAATGTTGCTGGGAAGAGATATAATCCGAGTACACAAAGTGAGACAACAAATCAATGGGCCACACAATGCACCTTTTGCACAAAGGTTAGATTTGGGGTGGGTGAATGTAGATGATGTCTGCATTTACAGAGCTCATAAGCCGATGGTGAGTGTGTTTAAAACTAAGATCCTGGACAATGGGCGACCATCATTTCTCACTTAATGTTAGAACCACATAAAAGTGAAAGAAAAACTGTGCCATGGTGGGACTATAAATCTGTTGTTTTCCCCAATGTGTTGAATCATTGTACTCATGATGTGAAAACAGAAAATCAACTTGGAGTTAAAGTGTTCGACAGAACCAAGAACGATAACAAACCTGCTATGTCTTTTGAAAATGAGATGTTTTTAAACATTATGCAAGCAGAGTTCCATCAAGATGAAGAAAAAAACTGGGTTGCTCCTTTGCCATTCAGGTCACCTAGATCATTACTCCCTAATAATCGGGAACAAGTCTTGTCTCACCTTAATTAACACACACTAAGTTGAAACCCCTGAAATGAAGGAACAATTTTCTGCCTTCATGGAGAAACTTTTCCACAATTGCCATGCAGAAAGAGCACCACCTATTCAGGAGGATGGAGAATGTTGGTACTTACCCATTTTCAGAGTATTTCATCTACAAAAACCTGGGCAAATATGGGTGGTGTTTGATTCCAGTGCGCAACACCAAGGCATTTCACTGAACAATGTGCTCCTCTCAGGCCCTGACTTGAACAATTAACTGTTAGGTGTGTTTCTAAGGTTTAGGAAAGGCTGCATTGCGATTATGGCAGACATCCAGCAGATGTTCTATGGTTTCCTGGTGAAAAAGGACCACAGAAACTATCTGAGATTCCACTGGTACAACAATAATGACTTGATCAAAGAAGTGATAGACTGTTGCATGAGGGTACATGTCTTCGGAAACAGCCCTTCTACATCAGTAGCTATAAACAGTCTCCGATTAGCTGCTCAGAAAGGTGAACAGGAGTATGGACATGACACTTCACACTTCGTTAACCCGCACTTCTATGTGGACGACGGCCTTATGTCCTTTCCTACAGAAGCCAAAGCTATTGACCTGCTAAAGCACACTCAAGAATCACTTTCCAAGTCAAATATTAAACTCCACAAGATAGCCTAAAACAGTGTGAAAGTCATGCAAGCTTTCCATTGGAAGATCTTGCATCTTCAATCCCTCGCCTGGAGCTGTGTGGTGCAGTGCTTGCTGTAGAGATGGCTGAACATATTCTTGATGAGCTAGACCACAAGCCCAATGCATTGAATTTCTATTGTGATAGCAAAGTGGTCCTGGAATATATTTACAATCAGTCTAGATGCTTCTTTGTTTATGTGCCCAACCCTGTTCAGCTAATTTGTCAGTCGACTTCTCCAGACCAGTGGGTTATGTGCTTACAGTTCAAAACCCAGCTGACCTGGCCAAAAGATCTGTGTCTGCATAACAATTGGACAACACTATTTGGTTCACAGGACCTAGCTTTCTTTACCAAATGACCCAAAAGCAACAGTGTGAGTCCTTTGAACTGGTTAATCCTGAGACAGATGCAGAAGTCAGACCATGTGTAACCAGCTTTGATACTTAGGTTGAAAGAAACTTCCTTTCAGAAAGGTTTCAATGCTTCTCAACCTGGAAATCTTTGCTAAGAGCTGTCTCTTTTTTAATTCATCAAGCATGGTCTCACACTTCAGTTCCATCAACACATCCCATGCATGTAAAGGATGGCATCATTGTAGCGAAATACGTACACCTGAAGAAGAGACAGCAGCAAAGAGACTGATACGTATGCATGCCCAGAAAGAACTATATCCAGAGGAGTATGCATCTCTGCAAAGAAATTAACAAGTTTCACATTCAAGTTCACTGTGGAGTCTTGACCCTTACATCTATGATGGTCTTTTGAGAGTAGGAGGACGTTTGAGACACGCTTCAGTCGAGTCAGAGGTAAAAAAAATCCAGTCATCCTCCCAAAACAAAGTCATGTCACTAAACTTTTGGTGAGTCACTACCACTCCAAAGTGCATCATCAAGGGAGACAGATCACAAAAGGAGCGATCCGACTAGCTGGCTTATGGATTGTAGGAGGGAAAAAAGTGATCAGCTCTATTATTCATTGTTGTGTGACATGCCACACCTCAGTACATCTCCTCCTTTTACGTATGTAGGGTTAGATGTTTTTGGTCCATGGACAGTGGTCACTCGACGTACCAGAGGTCGTGTAGCAGAAAACAAATGGTGGGCTATATTCTTCACATGTATGAGTACACGTGCAGTACACATAGAGGTCTTAGAGTCTATGAACACTGCCAGTTGCATCAACAGTCTGAGAAGGTTTTTTGCTTTGAAGGGACCATCAAAACAGATTAGATCTGACAGGGGAACTAACTTCATCAGAGCAAGTCAGGATTTGGGAATGCAACAAGCCAAATAAAACCAGACTTGTCTTTTACAATACCTCCATGAGAATGGTTGTACATGGGAATTCAATCCAACACATGCATCCCACATGGGTGGAGAATGGGAATAAATGATTAGTGTGGCCCGCAGCATTCTAGATGGTTTGCTGCTGCAGAACAAATGTGCTCATTTGACTCATGAGGTACTTTGCACTATGATGGCAGAGGTGTCAGCAATCATAAATGCTAGACCTTTGGTTTCTGTCTCAGCAGATCCCTAATGCTCCATGTATACTCAGTCCAACAATGCTTTTAACCCAAAAGCTCAAAGTACCAGTTCTGTTTGAGAATTACACTGAAAAGGACCTCTTGAAATGTCAGTGGAAAAGAGGGTCACACTTTATTTCGATGGTCCGTTTGTTGAATATAAGTCACATTGCATCTAGATGTCAATTAATTCTCATTAGATTATAAGTAGACTGTTAGGTTGGGGTTAGGGTTAGGGTTAGTGTAAGTTGACATGTACTTGCTAAGTTTCTTATAGTCAGTTAAATGTCTGTTGAAGGACTGTTAAATGTCAGTATCAACAGATATTAAGCAGACAGTCTACTAATACTCAAATGGACCATCAAAATAAAGTGTTACCGAAAAAAGTACAGGCAGTGGCTAACGACTTCTGGAACCGATGGCGGAAAGAGTTCATCAACACACTCCAACCTCAACGCAAATGACACGAGACTCGCCAAAATCTGCAGCCTGGAGATGTTGTACTATTAAAGTAAGTTCAATTCCCAACTTATAAAATTAATTCTTGAGATGCAACTGATCACAGAAAGTTTGAACGGATATTTTAATCCCAGTTTCTTTACAAAGAATGTCCTCTGGACATGTGTATACATGTTATTATGAAGATAACTGTCTATCAATTTGGTAGCTAGACCCAGAAAACCACACTCTTATATCAAGTTGCTTTGCCCCTTGAAATCACTGGAATTTGGATCCTATTTTAACGTCAGGAAATTTAAAAAAGAAACTTGTGTTGATATCACTCCAAAATTACAAAAGTTACAAAAGCTGAGTTTGCATTATACGTGCTCTTTAAATAAAACCTTCTGTTTTCTAAAAAGAAATTTTTTCTCTAAAAAAGGGCATTCTTTCATTTAGCATTACTCATTCCTTTAAGCATGCATTTTCATTTGCATAAATGTTAATACATCTGATTAAATGCAGTACTAAAGAAATCTAGACAAAAGCTAAATTATTTTCTCTTTCTTTTTTGCTGTTTGTTTATCACTATGGTTTATTAGGCTTAATGATAAAATTTTTATTAGTTCAAGAATACACAGATAATATTCTCTTGCTAATGTTTACTTAAAATAAACAGGCTGTGTTTATTATTCATTAATTTCAGCTTAGTCCCTTTTTTAATCAAGGGTCACCACAATGAATGAACCGCCAACTTATCCAGCATATGTTTTACGCAGCAGATGTCCTTCCAGTTGCAACCCATCACTGGGAAACACCCATACACTCTCATTCACACACACTAAGGACAATTTAGCTTAACCAATTGATGTCTTTGGACTGTGGGGGAAACCTGAGCACCTAGAGGAAACCCACGCAAACACTGGGAGAACATGCAAACACCATACAGAAATGCCAACTGACCCAGCCAGGACTCAAACCAGCAACTTTCTTGCTGTGAGGCGACAGCGATACGCCACCGGGTCGGTGGCTGTGTTTATGGGAATTCATTCATTTTCTTGTCGGCTTAGTCCCTTTATTAATCTGGGTTTGCCACAGCAGAATGAACCGCCAACTTATCCAGCACAATTTTACGCAGTGGATGCCCTTCCAGCGGCAACCCATCTCTGGGAAACATCCACACACTCATACACTACGGACAATTTAGTCTACCCTATTCACCTGTACCACATGTCTTTGGACAGTGGGGGAAACCGGAGCACCTGGAGGAAACCCACACGAACGCAGGGAGAACATGCAAACAGAAACACCAACTGACCCAGCCCAGCCGAGGTTCAAACCTGCGACCCATCGACATTCTTGCTGTGAGGCGACAGCACTACCTACTGCGCCACTACGTAGCCTGTTTATGGGAATACTATATCTAAATCATTATATGAAGGCATTTTGACATTATGCTGTATGTATCTAGCAGTTCAGGCATGAAAAATCTGAAAATTGTACCGAACAGAGTTATGTTTCTGCTTTAGGAATGGTCTCTGTTTGCTCTTTCTTTTGTCCCACATTGTGGTTTTTTATAAGCTTTATTAGTCATGCAGAAAATGTTGCTAATAAAATTTGTGTGATTTTCATTCTGACAGGATGACCTTCCAAATCATGCCTTCTCAATACTTTCATCTTATATTTATTTATTTATATCAATACATTTTCACCCTAATATTTGGCTTTTAATGTGCGTCAGATCTTCAGTAAACAGAGGAGACGAAAAGCACCAGGTCCAGATGGTGTTTCACCAGCCTGTCTGAAAACTTGTGCGGACCAACTGGCTCCCATTTTCACACAGATCTTCAACAGATCACTGGAACAGCACAAAGTTCTATCCTGCTTCAAATGCTCCACCATCATCCCAATACCAAAGAAACCAAAGATCACAGGACTCAATGACTACAGACCTGTTGCCTTAACATCTGTGGCCATGAAGTCATTCGAAAGACTGGTGCTAGCTTATCTGAAGGACATTACTGGACCTTTGCTGGACCCCCTGCAGTTTGCCAGAGCAAACCGGTCTGTGGATGATGCAGTCAACATGGGACTGCATTATATCCTAGAACATCTGGACAAACCAGGGAACTACGCAAGGATACTGTTTGTGGACTTCAGTTCTGCCTTTAACACCATCGTTCCATCACTGCTCGAGAACAAACTGACCCAGCTGTCTGTCCCTAGCTCTGTCTGTCAATGGATCACCAGCTTTCTGACAGATAGACAACAGCTAGTCAGAATGGGCAAAATCACATCCGACAGCCGCACCATCAGCACTGGTGCCCCCCAGGGATGTGTTCTCTCCCCACTGCTCTTCTCCCTGTACACAAACGACTGCACTGCAAAAGACCCCTCCATTAAGCTCTTGAAGTTTGCGGATGACACTACTGTTATCGGCCTCATCCAGAACGGTGACGAGTCTGCATACAGACAGGAGGTGGAGCGGCTGGCTTTATGGTGCAGATACAACAACCTGGAGCTGAACACGCTCAAAACAGTGGAGATGATAGTGGACTTTAGGAGAAACCCCCCTGCACTCCCCCCACTCACCATCATGAACAGCACTGTGGCTGAAGTAGAGTCATTCAGGTTCCTGGGCACCACCATCTCTCAGGATCTGAAGTGGGACATTCACATAGACTCCATTGTAAAGAAAGCCCAGCAGAGACTGTACTTCCTTCGTCAGCTGAAGAAGTTTAACCTGCCACAGGAGCTGCTCGTACAGTTCTACTCAGCTGTCATCCAATCCATCCTCTGCACTTCAATCACCGTCTGGTTCAGCTCAGCTGCCAAAACCAACCTCCGTAGACTACAGCGAATAGTCCGGACTGCTGAACGAATCACTGGCACTACACTTCCTACACTTCAAGAACTGTACTCTTCCAGAGTGAGTAAAAGGGCTCGTAAAATCACTCTAGACGCCTCACACCCAGCACACTACCTGTTCGAACTGTTACCGTCTGGTCGGCGCTACAGAGCACCAAGCACAAAAACAGCCAGACACAGGAAAAGTTTCTTTCCTCAGGCCATCTACCTCATGAACAGTTAAATATTCCCCTACTGTGCAATAAACGTGCAATACTTTCTCATACGCACTTGTACACAGCACCTTATAACCTGTATATTTACAACATATCTGTACATACAATTCAACATCCAGATCTTTTTGACTAACTGCATCTCTGTTTAATGTTTAATGTTTATTGCCTTTTCTTTCTTGTATTTAATTTTGTGTTGTCACTCGTCACTTTATGTACACTGAAAGCTTCTGTTGCCAAAACAAATTCCTTGTGTGTGTGAAGCACACTTGGCAATAAAACTGATTCTGATTCTGATTCTGATAAACTTTTTTTTTGTCATAAATTAATTTCTGTCTAAAATTTTTAAGCCCCCTAAAATTATTAATCACCTAAATGAACATTGTTTCTCATTTTATCAACAAACCTATACCGAACTGGATCATGTTAGCTATAGTATGTGTTCTGCACATCCTGTCTCATGATAGATTGCAAAAGGTCACAACTCATAATAAGGCAGTTGTGTCAGCAGTTACTCCCTACTTATATAACCTCCAAACTGTACTGTACACCAACCTCCTATGTCTTTCTGAGTTATTTTAAAAGGCACATGAACATGGTATGGTTGCAGTACACTGCAGAGATTCTAACTCCTTATAATGCAAACATCCTTTTTGGCCTGTCTATTAAAAATTATTCATTGGGTGTTCTCCTAATGAGCTCTCTCAAGTAATAATGGAGCTACTTTGGCAGATAAAAGCAGAAACATTATAAACAACCTTAATCTGCATATGCATTTCTTTCTGTCCTCGCTGTTTAAATTACAATGGCTGTAATGGCAGAGGCTATTTGTTTAACAGGAAGACGAAGATTGAAGATTAACAAATAATTGTTTACACTCACTGATCTTGAGTGTGTGAAATTGTAAGAACAATACATCACAAAAGACAATGTAGTACTCCAATCGTAAAGACACCAGATGTCTGTATTGGTATGCGAGAGGCTGAATAGTCCTTTTATAATTCGTAAAAGAATCTCAAAAGGATATTTTTACTAAAGACTTTTTGTAAAGTCTATGCAAGTAAGTATGAAAGTAGTCTTTTATTTAAATACGTGCCTATTTAAACTTTAAGGCTACACACTGTTTGATAGTACATAGAAAATAAAGAGCAAAATATTTAAGTCTTGGGTAAAATTAGTTTTCTTTTTTTTCCAGAAATACTATCATGATTATTGTTCAAATTTTTAACATGCTGCAACAGTGTTTAACAAATAAAAATCTCTAAGCATTTAAACAAAAACTCTTTATTTTGTGGAAATCATGGAGATCTGAATCATAGAGTAGCAAATATTGTATTTAGGGAGTACACTTAACATTTCTGAAGGTTAAGCCGTCAAAATAAGTTTGTAGTGCAGAGTTTGAACAACTTCAGCACAACTAACATAGGTCTCTCACAGGCTAACATCTCTCACAGAGATTACTAGTTTCTCCCCGACACCACTAGTCTCTCACAAACATGAGACATCACTAGGTCTCAGTTATCACTAGTTCTCAGTCATCACTAGTCTCTTACAGCACATTACTGGTTTCTAACAAACGTGTGGTCTCTAAAAGGTACACTTAAATCACTTTTTTCCTCCCTCCAAGCATATGGAAAGGAAAGAGTGTGTCCCATGGGTTGTTTGTCAAGCTCACACAGGTGTGTGGAACTATGGAGAGAGAATTGTTTCGTAATTCCAAATATTACAATCCACAAATAAATGTAAAGCGATTGAAGCATATTCACGAAATAAATACAATGAGATCCACAAACTCTCTCTCCATATGGAACACACTCAGAATTGCACAGTTTTCCAAGAAGTATAGAGTGCTTACAAGAAGGTGCCTGGTGCATAGGAAGAGGAAAATGATGTTCTTCTCTTGCCAAAGGTTTTAAATAAGAATAAGTAAATACATTTTAGATAAAGAATATGTGGAGAAGGTGCTGGTCGGGTTGTAAGTTTGCAAGATTCTTTCCCAAAAACATTAAGTGTTAATAAGAAAGCGTCTGGGGCCTACAAAGACATATGTGCTATGGGTGGTTTGTCAAACTCAAACAAACTCAGCAAACTCAGCATTGCACAATGTTTTTATTTTGGACAATGTCATGCTCACAAAAATTTGGGAAAAGATTAGGGATGGTCCTTTGCTGTTAAAACATGACTGTGAAAACAAAATAAAAGCAAGCAAGGTCTATAAATGGCCCGCTTCCACTGAATGGTACGGTACGGTACGGTACGCTTTTATGGCAGTTTCCACTGTCAAAAGGCGTACCGAACCAAACCACTTTTTTGGCACCCTTTCGAAAGGGTACCAAATATGAGAAAGGGTACCAAAAGGTGGAGCTACACGGGCAGCTGAACGCTGATTGGTTACAGGGATATGTCACAAGCTTGTGGAGCTAGACAGAATGAAAACAAAGGAACCGCCATGTTTTCAATACACAGCTGAGACAACTATATGCATATAATAACGAGAAATGGATGACCCGAAACTCAAACAAACCTTGTCATTGTCTTGATGTACAGCCACAAAGCCAAGAAGAACAAAATCTGCGGTGTCCTGTTGTGGCTTTACGAGGCCGTTTAAAAGTGTGAGCGGTTTTTGCTTTCTCCAGGGAGCTTGCGGTCACATCTATATTTGATATAACAAACTTCTTGAGCTGATGATAATAACGTGTGTGTTTGTTTATTAAAGTGTGAATGACCTGTACGGCTTTACTGTAGACATTTATTTGAGCGAGAATGGCGTTGACTGAAACTCTGTCATACACCATGCCCACCAAAAGGGTACCCTTTGTAGTGGAAACACAAACCTGATAAAGGTGACCCCATACCGACCCGTACCATACCGTACTGTACCAGTCAGTGGAAACAAGCCAAAAGACATGGATGAGGAAGTTGTAGTATGGTGTGGAGGAACTGGCCTCCAGAGTCCTAACTTCATAGAACTCCTTTGGGATAAATTTGAGCAGTGGCTGTTAGCCAGGCATTCTCATCTAACAGGTCTCTGACCACACAAATGTGCTTCTAGAAGAATTGTCAGAATTACCATAAACACACACCTAAACCTTCTGGAAAACCTTCCTAGAATAGTTCAAGTTGTTGCAGTTGCAAAAGGTAGGTCAACTCCATATTAAATCCTACATTCAGATTAAGGTTGTTTATAATGTTTCTGCTTTTATCTGCCAAAGTAGCTCCATTATTACTTGAGAGAGCTCATTAGGAGAACACCCAAGGGATAATTTTTAATAAATGTTAAATTAAGAGTTCTCTTTCACACTAAGGCTCTATGACATTGGGAAAAATGTGACATTGTCATATATAGTTTTTTGTGTGTGTGTTGTGAATGATTGGGATGATTTGAAACTTTAGAATTTTTTAAAGGATTGTTAGGCTGCATTAATTAGAGCAACTGGAGCTGGTAACACTTCCAAAAAAGACAGTATCATTTGAACAGCGTCTACACAACTACATGTACATATTAACAAAATGCCTTGTGGTTTTCTAGGGCGTCTCACAGTATTAAGGTACAGAGATGAAATAATCAAATGTCAAAAAATTGTATATAGTCTTGCTCTTGTAAATAATTAAACACTATGAATCTTTGTTGAAGCTACACATGTTATATTTTCTTGTACCCGAAAGCTTTTAAACTGCTTTAAAATGCCTGCTTTTTAAACTTTTATTCTGTTCGTTAGCTTTGCAATGACTCCACATATCACGTCTTCTGAAATCTGATGCAAGTATAAATTCAACTCACCATTGAAAATACTGCAATATGACTGCAATGTGAGAACTTGATTACATTTACTAAACAGTTACTGTAATTGTAATGTAAATGAATACACCAAATAAACACCACTCGACATTGACCAACTAGTAGATGCCGTTCAAATTATAATGCCTTTTTGTGAACTGTTTTGGAAGTCTTCCTGGCTCCGGTTGCTCTAATTAATGCAGCCTAACAATCCTTAAGAGAATTTTTTAAAAGTTTAAATTATCCCAATCATTTACAACAGACTGAAAAACTAATTATGACAATAGCCCCTTTCACACATACAGACCTTTCCGGAAAATTACCGGCAGGTTGTATGTGTTAACAGGCCCTTTTTGAAAAATACAGTAAATTTGTTCCGGGTATTTTCCAGAAAAAAAGTTGTAAGATTACTGGTAATTTGTCGGAATGCTACGCTGTGTCAACGCAGATAGGAAAATTGCGCATCTAGAACGTGCTGACATGAGACATCTACTTTAGCCAATCAGAACTTTCAGATGCATTTACATTCAGTTTCTGAAGATAAAAGCCTTTGAATATTTTCCCAGACACATTTAGCTGCTAGATGTTAGTCAGATAACGTTTCTATGTTCCTTCTTAATGACAACTGCTCCCTCTGAGCCAAATAATGAGAAGGAACCAAATCTCCTACCACAGCTATGCTGATAACACTCTGATCTACATAGCCTTACTGCCTAATGACTACAGCCCTATTGACACCCTCTGCCAATGGATTGCTGAAATTAACAGTTGGATTTGCCAAAACTTTCTTCAGTTAAACAAAGAGAAAACTGAAGTCATTGCATTTGGGAACAGAGATGAGGTTCTCAAGGTGAATGCATACCTTGGCACTAAGGGTCAAACAGCAAAAAATAAGGTCAAGAATCTTGGTGTGACACTGGAGTCAGATCTGAATTTCAATAGTCATGTCAAAGCAGTTAGTAAATCAGCCTACTATCCTCTCAAAAACATTGCAAGAATTAGATGCTTTGTTTCCAGTAAAGACTTAGAGAAACTTGTTCATACTTTTATCAGCAGCAGGGTGGATTACTGTAACGGCCTCCTTACGAGCCTTCCCAAAAAGACAGTAAGACAGTTGCAGCTCATTTAGAATGCTGCGGCCAGGATTCTGACCAGAACCAGGAAATCAGAGCACATCACACCTGTCCTCAGGTCTTTACACTGGCTCCCAGTTACATTCAAAATAGATTTTAAAGTATTATTACTTGTCTATAAATCACTAAATGGCCTAGGACCTCAATTCATTACAGATACGCTCACTGAATACAAACCCAACGGATCACTCAGATCTTTAGGATCAAATAAACTAGACATTCCAAGAGTTTAGTCAAAGCAGGGTGAATCGGCTTTCAGCAACTATGCTCCTCGCTGCTAGAATCAGCATTCCAGAAACGATCAGATGTGCTCCAACAATTGGCACATTTAAATCAAGACTGAAAACACATCTGTTTAGTTGTGCCTTTACTATATGGCCACTGTGCTACGACCAATAGATCGCACTATTGTGTCTTTCTCTTCTTTTTCATTATTTTAAAATCTGTTTTAACACATTTATTATGTTTTAATATGTCTCTGTTATTCCTGTTTATGTAAAGCACTTTGAATTGCTACTGTGTGAAATGTGCTATATAAATAAACTAGCCTTGCCTTGCCTAAATAATTACCAGTAAGATTCTTATGATAAGCCGTTGTTTGTTTACCTTCAAGCTTTGCTTTCTTCAGTTGCGTGACGCGTCGCGCTTGCATGTAAAGCAGCTGGTGAGCGCCAACACACACACATATTATGTACATCTTGACCTGTAAAAGTGTTTCTCTATATGTTTTCATCGAAGTTGTTCACAATACTTATCCATCCACAGAGTTTGTAATGTAGTCAAATGTTTACAAATACAAGCGCAGCCGTTTAGAGGTCATTTCTGGTTAATAATGTCAAAATTTACCAGTATTTTGGAATAGATGTGTGAATGGTCTTTTCCGGAAAAATTCTGTAACGTCCTCGCCTGTGTGAACAGCAATTTTTTTAATTTACCAGTAAAGCCGTTCCGAAAATTTTCAGGATATTTACCGGTATCACTGTGTGAAAGAGGCTATAGTCACATTGGCTTGGTGTCTCCTGGGCATAATATGCCTAATGACCTTGATTAGCTTATTTGGATGTATTTAATTGAGATTGGAGCTCGTCTCTGCAGGACATTGGCCGTTTAAAGTGCAGAATTAGATCCTTATAGATGAAAAGCTAGTTGAGAAGTACAGTATGAATGCCACTGAAACTGCCACAACACAAAGGTCAAGAATTTTCTTAAACAAGTAAGCTACAGAGACTAAAAAAGAGCTCATTGTTATACACAGCTGTTAATTGTGGCAAGGAATTTGTAACCATTTGGGAACATCATTCCACCACTGAAACAAATCCCATTCACAGTGCAAGAATCAGTCCCAGTTGAGTGTGATAGAAATTCCCTCTGCGTTCCTGACCTAAATTACCTGTTGTCTGTACAAGATACCTGAGATTGGCCCAATTTCAATGTAACATTATCTCAGGTAGCCTCTTCTCAGACAGCATCTCACACCCAGTAGACATTATTAGTCTGAAATTAAGAAGCTCTAGTGCCCCCAAACCTTATAAAAGCATGTTCTTACATGAAGGTTCTTGCATGCATGTAAAACACAACATAATAAAGTATAAGTACAAATAAAAAAGAATGTTAGTTCTGAAACTGTGTGTCATTTCTTCCTCCGGAGTAACATGGGTTAAGAGCTCAGATAATTTAACTCTAGGCTACATCTTCCTCTAATCTGGTAATTATCTAGCATCCCAAGGGTGAATTCAATCACTATAAGGCTGTCTGAAGTGGTGCTAAAATTTAAGTTATCAAGGGAGAACTGAATCTAGATCTGGATACAGTGGAAAAACTGGTCATAATGCACAAAACAGCTGGTGATCTTGCATCTCATGCATAAACATGCAACTAGACATTCATCACTAAAATACAAATACAAATATGAGGGGCTTTTGCACCCAAGGAACAATTTATAGTTACTATAACTACTGCAAGGAGTACTACCTTTTTGACATGTTTGTAAAAGGAACAGGAAAGGATTTTCCCTAAATAAATGCCATTTGGGGGCTGAAAAAATGCTTATGGCCTAAGTTGTTCTAAACCTATATGAGTTTCATTTTGAAGCAACAGATAGCGCAGTGGGGTAGCACTGTCGCTTCACAGCAAGAAAGTTACTGGTTCGAGCCTCGCCGGGGTCAGATGGCACTTCTGTGTGAAGTTCGCATGGGTTTCCTCCTGGTGCTCCGGTTTCCCCTAGAATCCAAAGGTATGCGCTACAGGTGAATTGGGTAATTTTAATTGTGTGTGAATGAGAGTGTATGGGTGTTTTCCAGTGATGGGTTGCAGCTGGAAGGGCATCTGCTGCGTAAAACATATGCTGGATAAGTTGGCGGTTCATTTCGCTGTGGCGACCCCTAATTAAGAAAGGCACTAACCCGAAAAGAAAATGAATCAATGATTTTAAAGAAAGCTTTAAACTTAACTATGGAAGTCAATGGTTACAGGTTTCCAACATTTTTCAAAATGTCTTCTTTTTGTTTAACCCTTTAAGGTGCACTTCTTGAAAATATTTTTTGACCTACATCTTCGACTGAATAATTTACTGATGAATAGTAATAAGCAATTAAAATAATAATAATAATAATCTAAGGATAAAAGGTCAACCAGGTAGTTGTGATGCCTGTTAAATGGTTAACAGAAGAAAGAAAGTCATAAAGGTTTGAAACAAATAAAGGGTGAGCAAATGATGACAGGTGAACTATCCCTTTAAGTGCTGTAATGAAGGCATGTTATGGACTACACAAAAAAAATAATAAACTCAAATTATCAGATGTTCACAGAGTAGACAGAAGCATAGTTTATAAAAAGACAAAAAAAGAAGTCTATGCCCATCATTACACGGTAAAAAATTGCAGAGATTTCAATGGTAAAAAACTGTAAAATGCTACAGTAAAAATCTGTAACCTGGTTAACAGTATGTTTCGTTAATATATACGTTGAATAATCGTAAATTTCCTAGAATTCCCTGCATGGCACGTCACTTTTTATGCTTTTTGTTGACATTATTATGGATCTTTTTAGTTGTTTCCCCATCAGTAATGTACATTAGAAATTTATGTTACATCTGATGTTGGTAAACAATGTTTATTTCATGACTTTAGTTTTGTGCATGTTACCATACTGGTGTTTAATAGCTGTGTGAATGACACTGAGCACCTTCTTTACACTGATACACTTTTCAGCTTGTGGGAAAAGTTGTTTGTGATGAGCATTGGTTCATTATGTGATTTCTTATCACCACCTGCATATGGTTATGTGAATGTGTATATCTGTGTAACAAAAGATGTGATGTGTAGATGTTGGTAATTTAAAATACAGACATATTACCTCTGTAAATTAATAAAATACAGTAGTTTACTGTAAAAAGGAGGAATAACTTTGTACTGTAATCTTAACGGTAAAATACTGGCAACCACAGCTGCTGTTTTTTTACCGTAAATTTTACGGATACACCTGACTGCCCTAAATCTATAGTTGACTTGTCCGTACAGCAAATCAATGCAAAATGCATGTAAAAAGTGTGTTCTCGTCCTGGGTTTATTTATTATGTGGGAATTTGAGTAAAATGTTTGGGTAAATTTATAAACACTGTAAAAATATCAGTTCATTAACAGATATTTCGTGATTCACAGCGTTTTTTTGTTTGTTTGTTTGTTTGTTTGTTTGTTTTTTTACAGTTATGAATTACATCATGGGACATTTATCTCTGCTCTGCTTATTAAAGTGACGTCTATTGAAATTTTATTAGACAGAAACAACTTTGTGTAAGAAATACAGAGAATGAAGCCTGTAAAAACAGCCTGATCTCACATGAAAACGTAAGTATTTTATGTTTTGTCAGTTTAGTGGCTAATTCATACGAATTTGTACGAGTTCGGTCGTATGAAAAGATACGATTTTAAAAAGGAGGCATGGCCCCCAACCCCGCACCTAAACCCAACCGTCATTGGGTGATAAGCAAATTGTAGTAAATTGTACGAATTAGATAGTACCAAGTCATACGAATTAGCCACTAAATCAAAAAGTTACAAATTGCCGTGAGATTGCGTTGGTAAAAACAGAAAAATTACTGATTTGCAGTAGTTTATTACCAGGCTTTTGTGCCATAATTTACTTTATGAAATTTACAAACTTTATGAAATGAGACTTTTTCAATCTTTTCAACATTAGAGAGAGATCATGTTCATGTATGTAAATAATACATGTTAAAAATTGAATCACAAACACGAAAACCTGTTAATTTATGGATATTTTTACATTGAGGGTTTGAGGACATTTCTTCCTAGTTTCATGAGAAAATGTCCTTTTTATTTTTAAAATACATTATGTTGCCTTTATTCACCTTATTCTTCATGTACGAGCAGGCGCAGCCATTTGAATCTTTTTGGCTTGAGGCTTCCGGTCTCATTCCCTTCCTTTCATTTTTAAATGTTAAAAACAGCTTGTTTTGCTGCTTGATGTTGCAAACTGATATTTTCTTGTTATGTTATTCTGCTTTGTCTGTATTGACTATTTCTCCAATCTCATATGTTCCAATGAAGGTAACGCTGCATCTCTGTTTTCACTATACAAGTCTATCACTAACCCCCCAGACTCACTACCATCTCACCTTCAGTCAACAGCTTTCTGTAATTCTTACATGACCTTTTTTAATGAAAAATCTTTAATATTCACCAGCATCTTGGTTCACAATCCTTTCCAAGCATTACATCTGAACTCCCACAACCCGTAAATTTATTCTCCTCTTTTCAACTCCTTACAATTTCAGAAATATCTAATTTTATTTATTTTATTTATTCTAATTTTAAGTCATCTTCCTCTCACTTAGATCCTGTCCCCAATGTTCTAGTCAAAGCCTGTCTCCATTCTCTCATCCCTCCCATTTCAGCCATTATTCACTCTTCTCTTTCCACTGGAACTGTTCCTGCTTCCTTCAAAATGGCGCAATTACTCCAATACTTAAAAAACCTGGTTCAGACCCATCTAATTTTAATAACTTACGACCCATTTCTAATTTACCATATATTTCTAAAATCCTCAAAAAAGTTGTAGCAACACAACTTCAAACCCACTTATCTCAGAACAACCTTTATGAACAGTTCAAATCCAGTTTCCGCCCACTTCACAGCATGGAAATTGTCCTTATTAAAATTACTAATGACCTTCTGATGGCAGCTGATTCTGGACTAATATTTGTTCTCATTCTCCTCGACCTGAGTGCGGCCTTTGACTATTTGTCACAGCACCCTCATCAATAGACTATCTTCTCTTGGCATCACCAATATACCACTTGACTGGTTCAAATCTTATCTCTCTGGCCGCACTCATTTCATTCTACTCAAATCATTCACTTCTCAACATTCCACAGTGTCTTCGGGTGTACTCCAGGGCTCAGTTCTGGGGCCCCTGCTTTTTATCATCTATCTCCTTCCACTTTGTAATATTCTCCGTAAATATAACATACAGTTCCACTGCTATGCGGATGACACCCAGCTCTACCTCTTTGGCAAACCCTCTTCTTGTTTTCCACCTTCATCACTTACAGTCTGCTTAGCAGAAATCAAATCTTGGCTCTCTCTTAATTTTCTCAAATTAAATAGTTCAAAAACTGTGGTTTTGCTTGTTGGTACCAAATTAACACTCTCCAAAACTGACAGCTTTTCTATTTCTATTGATGACTGTTCCATTTATCCCTCTAAACAGGTCAAGAGTCTGGGTGTCATTCTCGATAGCACCCTATCTTTTGATTCTCACATCAATAACATCACCCAGTCTGCTTACTTCCACCTACGCAACATTAACCGTCTCCACCCTTCTCCTACCTCTCATGCCACTGCTGTTCTTGTCCATAGCCTTGTCACATCTCGTTTAGATTATGGCAACTTCCTTCTCTTTGGTCTCACTCATAAATCCAACCGTAAGCTTCAGTTGGTCCAGAATTTAGCTGCCCGTATCATCACCAGAACCCCTTCTTCTCATCACATCACCCCTGTCCTGCAGCAGCTTCACTGGTTATCAGTTCAATTTTGAATTGATTTTAAAATTTAGATGTTAACATAAAAGCCATTCACAATCTCGCCCCTCCATATTTGTCTGCCCTAATCCACATTGCTGCTCCCTCTCGCACCCTGAGATCTTCTTCCTCCCTCCACTTGTCTGTTCCCTCCGCTCGTCTATCGTCTATGGGCAATAGAGCATTTAGCCGCTCACTACCACCTGCCATCAGAAACATTGATTCCCTCACATTATTCAAATCAAAACTCAAAACCCACCTATTTAAGATGGCTTTTAATACCTAATACTATTGTTGTTTTTATTTTTTATATAATTTTTCTTGTTTCATTGCTCTTGTTTTACTGTTCGGTGTCCTCGAGTACCCAGAAAGGCGCTTTTAAATAAAATGTATTATTATTATTATTATTAGTAGTAGTAGTATTATTATTATTATTATTGTCATGAACACACTTGATTGTAGAGAAAGTAGTTTGACCATTTTTTCAGTTTATTATTCCTAATATTTCTTCCATAGGCAACTGAATCTGAAGTTCTAAAACAATCGCAAAAACGAGTGCACTTCCGCATTAAAGAATAAGGTCAATAGGAAAAAAACAATTATCCAGGTTTTTATTTACCATATTTTTAAAATTAAGGTTATTCCACTAAATATTGACCCTTCTGAAGTTAAAACTTTAGTTTTATGCTGTCTATAACTGAATACAAGTATGTATCAAAAAATAATTATTCACAAAAAAACTTTTTTTTTTATTTAAATCAGTGGTCTCAGACTCAATTCCTGAAGGGCCACAGCTTTGCAGATTTTAGCTCCAACCACCTCCAAATAACACACACCTTGATTAGTAGGATCAGCTGTGTTTGATTTGGGTTGGAGAAAAACTGTGCAGAGCTGCAGCCCTCCAGGAATTGAGTTTGAGACCCATGGTTTAAAAAAAAAAAAAAAAAACATACTATTACTATATTAGCTAGAAATCCTAAATCCACCGAAACTAAAATCTACTAAGTAGTCTCCTATTTTTTCCATAGCTCTATTTGATCAGAATATGTGTTATCAACATTTACATTTTTGCACTACACCAGATTTTCTTTTTCTTTTTTTTTCTTTAGGATTTTATGGAATTAGCGTCTTCCCAATAAATGGCATCTCATGGAAAAAAGACTATAAAAATCTCTACAGACAATCAAAGCACTGTACAGCACTTAGCAAAAAAAAAAAAAAAAACAGTAGTCCACTGTATTCCCGAGCCAATCTGTTTGATTGTTAAACCAAAATCAATGGAGCAGATGCTCGCAATTCACATACAACATATTGAAGCATTATGTCATTGTGCATTTGCTCTTCTTTTGGCCTCTATTCGCCTTCTGTCTTTTCATCTTCTCTTCATTCAGACATTATGAGCAGCTTCTGGCGTTAGGTTCATTGAATCTCTAGGGGAGCTCGCGGGTCACAGAGGTCATTCGGAAAGCACACATTATAAGAGTCTGTCCTTATTGAGCAGCTCAACAAAGACATTCTTTCTCTGTTTTGCTCTCTCTCTCTCTCTCTGTCTCTCCCTCTCAACCCCTCTGCCTCTCTTGAAGTGCTTGTGTAAGTGCAAATTCTTTTTATGCACTACTAATCAACTCTGGCCAAACTGGCGTGTTTTCCTTTACTGGAGTCTTTAACTGCATGCTGGACATTAAGTCATTCCTGACAGCTGGCAGGGACTAATTTGCAAATAGCCTGGAGCAGCAAATTCCTGATCCAAAAATGGAACTTTTGGTAATATCTTACAATTCGGGTGCACTAAAATACATTAAATAATGCTGAACTATAATGCACTGATAATCAAACCATTTATTAATGATTACATCATGAGCAACAAATGAACATTCTATATGATTCATAAATTAGGTCATTTTTTTATTATTAAATTGTTATAGCTAATAAAACATATTAGGCTCACTCTTTAATTTAATGTACAATTCATGCTCAATAAACTGCTGCTTAATAATAGTTGTTAGGTAGCAGTCGGGTATAGGTATTGGGTAGCATTAGGGTTGTAAAATAAGATCATATTTTATACATGATAATAAACAGTTTATATTTTATAATTAATATAGTTAATATAGGCAGGAGTAGTAAGTGGTGTAAAGTGTTCCTTAAACTAAAGTGTTAACCATATTAATTATAACCAATTACTAAACAGTCCTGTGCCACAACAATTGAAGTCATAACTTAATACCTTTGCAAATCTTTAGCTAATAATTAACTAAGCAGAAAACTACATACCTCTGACTATTGGGTAACACTTTATTTTGATGGTCCATTTGAGTATTAGTAGACTGTCTGCTTAATATCTGTTACTGCTGTTACTTAATATCTGATACTGCTTCTTCAACAGACATTTAACTGACTATAAGAAACTTTGCAACTACATGTCAACTTACACTAACCCTAACACCAACCTAACAGTCTTCTTATACTCTAATGAGAATTAGTTGGCATGTAGATGCAATGTAACTTAATTCAACAAACTGACCATCAAAATAAAGTGTGCCCGACTATTGTATTAATTAGCTCATGAATTCACATCATTAGTTAATATGATCATTAATGTATGAATCTTCTTCATATGATGCTCATGTAGTAATCATTAAATAATGATTTAGTTTTTCATGAGATAAACTTTAATTCATGAATATCTGTGTCATAAGATTACCATCTTACACTCAAAAAATTTTTTTTTACTTGTTCAAACTATTTAATTGTTGAGATTCTTGAGATTTCATTGGGACAACTTAATTTTTTTATGTTCAATCCACATAAATTTGTTAAAAGTGTTTAGTTAACTTTGTGTTGGGACAACATGAATGAATTGTGTAGAACCATGCATTTTTTTTCTTGACATTTATTGCCATACCAAAAGTACCAGCAGAGAGTTCTCGTTATCGAAAATAAAATAACTAACAATAGCACAACATTATATGTTTGTATTATAGTTTAGTCTATATTACAACTTTACTTGGATTTTAAGTTAAATCAAATTGTTATTTATATTTCATGGTACATTTTATAGTTAGACTCAGAACAGATGCCGTCAAGAACCTCTTCATCATTTATGATTTTTTTTCTTATGGCAGAATAAATATTTTGATCAATATTAAATAAAAAATGTTATTTCAACCAAGTCAAAATTATAATTTGAGGAAAGTGTATAAATGTAGCTGTAACAAATTACAGTACTTTTTTAGGTTGGTCCAAAGCAAAACTATACTTTGTTGTAAGGCTATAAAAGATTAAAAAAATTTACACTACTGGTCAAAAGTTTGGGGTTAGTTTTTTTATATATATAAGGTTTTTTTTTGTTTAAAGAAAATGATTCTGTTCATCAAGGCAGCATTTATTTAATGTAAAAAAATGTAAAATTGGTAAATATTTATTACAATTTTAAATAACTGCTTATTGTATGTAGTTTTAAATGAAATTATTACTCCAGTCATAATAGATTTTATTAATATTACATTAATAATAATAATAAAATTATTAAATTAAATTAAACTACTTTTGAGCAGGTATTTTATATTGTAAGAGTTGTCAATTATATTAAATTATATTATAATATTATATTATATTATATTATATTATATTATATTATATTATATTAT
>CAIGQZ010000320.1:18973709-18994834 GCA_903798205.1 Danio tinwini | reverse complement strand
ATAATATAATATAATATAATATAATATAATATAATATAATATAATATAATATAATATAATATAATATAATATAATATAATATGGTCTAAAATGAAAATGGGTCAATGTCAGTACAAGTGTTATACAGCTTTTCAAACAATATATTGTTTCATATAATAAACATAATATATAAGTTTTAATTATTGACAAAGAAAACCCCAATAAAATGTCATAATGATAGTATATATGTTTGTCTTGTCAGGTGTACTTTGAACAAGAGTCACTTGATGACTATGATGAGTATTTAAAGACAAAGTACCATGGTGAAGCCTCAAACACTCATTGTCTGTGAATGAATACTAAATAAGTTATTGATAAAATAGGTTCAATAACTACAATAGAGTTTATAATATAATGTAGTTGCTCATCTTTTTTGTATTTAAAACATTAGCTTAATAGCTTTATTTCATAAGATTAATATTTTAACTAATAATGATTGAATTAATATTTTGAATAATATATAAATATACACTTAAACACCAATCGATAGTTACAGTAAGACTAGTAATCCTATAAGTTCAGTCACATTTTACACCATTGTATGTAAAACTGTTTAGTAAGCATCTGTTTTTATTCTTCATATAGAGACAGAGGATGAAGAGTTTGAGGGGCCTTACAGATGGCAGCTGAATACCGGAAAAGGCTGGAAAAGCATTTCCAACGATCATATCCTAGAAGCCCAGTATTCACTTCCTAACGTCAAAGGAATCAAGATTTACAACACCTCTGCTGGGTAAATGCACATAATCATTATTCATTAATAAGTGTCACTATTTCTTGTGAACAGGGTAAAATGAACTAATAGTTGTAGCCATTCTTAACCAGTTAATTGATTACAATTAAATTGCAAACATATAGGCAGGTTCAATTGGTAAAAATTAATTCAATCTATTTTTTATAAAACACTTGATAAAAAACAGAAACACTTTGATTGAGATCATACCTTTGTACATGTCATCTGAGAGGGAAAGCCCTACCCATTAGTGGCGATCTCTTCCTTATTAGCATATACAGCCCTGAGCAAGAAGCAGCCATCCTCCATTAGAGTTTTCACCTGCTGAAGATAATGGCAGCGACTAAAAGGCATTATAAATGTGGAGTTTTAGGATGCACAAATGATACCTTCTGAGGCACTTCTTTTGACATTTTCATGACACTATTTGGATTAAAGCCTAAAAGGGGCAGTTTCAAAGAGCTATAAATGATTTGTGGGGTATTTTGAACTGAAATGCCACATTCATTCATTGAACTGAAAAGCATTCATTTTACAAAAATATAGGTTGAAACATGAATTTCTAAATAAGCCTGTGTAAGCATTATCCATGGCATCCACACTTTGTATCAAAATGTAGTTTTAGCTGCATACATTTATATACATTATGTCTGTTTTCTCATTCTCTTTATAGGGCTGTTTCGATTGATTTCATGAAAATGCGAGTTCTTAAGAAAACAAACATTAAAGTCCGGCGTATGAGCTCAAAAGACACAGAATGGCTGTGGTATTACAGAGGAAATCACTGCTGGTATCGTTATGGTGACAAGGTGAGATTTTGCAGTCGTTTACGTGACACCATTTACAAATTAAAACAAATACTTTTATCAACTATTTTAAATGATTGTGGTGTTTAGGACCCTGAAAACACTGATGGTTTAAAAATGGATGAAAAGGGATTTCTTTTTGCAGTTTTTTTTTATTATACTGTTACAATCTCCAAGTAAACTATAAAAATGTGTATTTTTTGCACAATGTCACATGCATGTATATTTTATGTTGACAGTGACATCACAAACTGTTAGTCTGGCATTCAAAATACAGCATTTTAAGTCATTTTTGAGGAAACAAACGTAACAACATTTTTTTTAGTATATTGTTGTTGTGTTAATGTACCCCTAAATTTATTACATTGTATTATGATACAACTTAACAGAAAAAGTTGTAAAAAAAAACTGAAAACATAGTGTAAATGAGAAATCTAAACAAAGACCAGGTGGACTCAATCATTGAAGAAGTTATGGCAAACAAACTTGTGAATGAGGAAACAGAAGCAAATACATGAATATAAAACATGAAACAAAACTGAAACCTAATATCTTACTCCTTTCTTTCTTTCTTTCTTTCAGTCATTTAAGTTATTCATTCATTCATTTACTTTTTGGGTTAGTCCCTTTATTAATCAGGGGTCGCCACAGCGGAATGAACCGCCAACTTATCCAGCACATGTTTTTTTTACGCAGCGAATGCCCTTTCAGCCACAACCCATCACTGGGAAAAGTTATTTTAGTACAATTTGAAGTAATTGAAAATAAGAATAATTTCTTTACTAAATTAATGTTTAGTTTGTAACAAATATTTATTCATTTACCTACTTGCATACTTACCTAGCTCTGATAACCCTTACCTGAAATATGAAGGATATTTCAACATAAAAAGTCTAAGTTTGGCATAAGCCAAACTAAATATTTAAATAAAAAGTAATATAAATGCTAAAAGGCAGTTTCATATGCAACCTTTACATAACAAAAAAACTGTCAATTTCACATAAAAAAAACATGTAAAAGTATCATGATAATAAAGGCTACTTTAATCAAAGATAATTTCTGCATCATTCATGGTATTCTATGTAATATAAAAAAGTAAGTGATATTATGTTTGTTCATCTTTATTAAATATCTTTTATTACAACTTTGTTTATAGGGCAAATCCAGTCCGATTCAGAGCTCAAAACTGGAAACGGAGTTTCAGAAAGACCGCAATGGTTCAGTTAAATTGACCATTGACTCTACACAGTATGAGATATGCTTTAAAGGTTTGTTTTATGAAACACATGTTTCTTTTCATTTAGTTTAAACAGAAAAAGTCACATTCATGAATGTTTTTCTGCTGCAAGGAATGCGTCAAAGAAATGTATCTACAGACCATAAAAGGACAGTCAGACGCCGACCTAAATACGAGCCCCCCAACAGCGGAGGGTAAATATAAATAGTTTACTCAACAGAATCATGTTTGTCTTTTGCATGACAGAGTGAAAATAAAAAATAACCATCAATTAAAAATGTCCCAGCAATATACAGTAACATATCCTCTAACTTATATGACTGAATATGTTGGGGAAAGTTACTTTTAAAAGTGATGCATTACAATTTTGCCTTACGTCTTTAAAAAGTAACTGTATCTTAGTTACTTTTTCATGAAAGTAATGTTTTGCATTACTTGTGTGTTACTTTTTTTAATCTGGGCTGGATTGCTTGTCTGTAATAATGTATTATTAATATATTAAAACATATATTTTCACAAATGTATGGCAATAATTACACTCCAAAAGTGAAATGTGAATTGAGGAACAGGTAAAGTTTACAGGTAACAGTATAGTGCCTACTTTACACAAGTAATTCAAATGTGTGTTTTTATTGTATATTCTGTTTCTGACTTCCGTTCTAATTTGTTTTCAAGTTATAGAAGTAGAATTGGCTGTGAAGAGACATTTTAAATGGATTTGCATTATTTTGTAAAAGAAGTGTGTGTGTATGTGTGTATGTATATATATATATATATATATATATATATATATATATATATATATATACGATATTGTAATGTTGTCGCTGAACAGATTACATGCATTAAGCTCCAGAATGAAAAACATGATGAATCCTTCAACAAATAAAACACCAGAGTGGCAGTTTCATGGGAGAGATCATTGGCATACCTTCAAGAACACGGTATAACATTCTTTTTTATTTTATTTGTTTGCTTGCTTTTTAATGTTCGTAAGAAAAACAAGCCAAAAAAACAGTCTCACCAAAATAGGAGAACAGCAAACCAATCAATTTATCAATAAGAAGCTAAATATATGTAGATAATAATTTGAATTACAGATTAATAATATGAATTGTTTTTGGTTCAGTAACACATGGTTGTCTTTTATAATGATAAACAACTAATTCTGTTTTCATTTTGAATTGTGAAAAGATAATCTACAGTTAAAATAATGAACTGGAAACTCGAATTTTACAATGTACAATAGAATGTTATATATGTAAAAAAAATTATGACCTTTTAATTATATCTTCGAATGGATGGTGTAAATTCAACTTGTAATTATTTCAATATAAAACCATTCAGTGTAATTTAATACTAGTACTGTTCTCCCTGTAAGGGTTTAGTTTGCAATAATAATAGCTTAAACATACATTATCCTGTAATTATTGTCACTGGCTGTACTGTATTTAAGGCTACAGAGAGATTAAAATCTTAATATTGTTTGTCTTGATTTTTTTTTCTCCACAGGGTGGTTGTTCAGTCTCAAGTGCTGATATTGAGAGATGTTTCATAAAGAACCAAACTACCATGAACTTTACGGTGAATGAAGACAACTACACTCTGGATTTTGGAAGTATGTCAGCAAAATACATACACAATGACGTGTTGTTTTGTAATATATAGCACCACAATGTAAAGAACATGGGTCAAAGGTGAAAAAAAAGGTTTTTAAACCTATAGTAAGATAAAGGTAAATTACAATTTTCGGGTGCATTAAAATGTGTCCAGTTTGTTTCATTTTGTAATCTGGAAAAACAGATACAGTTGAAGTCAGAATTATTAGCCCTCCTGTTACATTTTTATTTTTTTTATATATTTTTGACCCAATTTCTTCTTAACAGAGATTTTTTTTCAACACATTTCTAAACATAACTAATTTCTAATTATGGATTTCTTTTATCTTTGCCATGATGACAGTACATAATATTTCACTAGATATTTTCAAGATGCTAGTATTCTGCTTAAAGTGCAATTGAAAGGCTTAACTGTGTTAATTATGTTATCTAGGTAATTTAGGTTAATTAGGCAAGTTTTTGTATAACAAATATACATAAGTTATTGTTTTTTTTTCTGTTCCAATTCAAAAATATTGCTTAAGGGGGCTAATTAACCTTAAAAAAATTAACTGCTTTTATTGTAACCGAAATAAAACAAATAAGACTTTTTCTAGAAGAAAAGATATTATCGGAAAAACTGTGAAAATTTCCTTTCTCCATTAAAGGTGCAATATGTAAGTTTGACACCCAGTGGTTGAACTAGGTATTGCACTCTTGGATCAAAATAAACGGATGTGCGGGTTGCCAGATTGAGTACAGGAGCGATTATTTAAACTGTGTTCTAAATAAAAGCAACGACACTGGCATTGTGCAGGTTAAATTTAAATAAAAAAAAACAGCGTTCCGGCACGGCAAAACCATTTTCAAAGTAGAATATCTGTCTTCAGCATTGTTTTTCAGTTTAACAAGTGTGTTCACTTAGGATGTTTCCTAAATATCTGCACACATATTATGGTATTTTTATGCTTTAGAAGAGTCAAAAACCTACATGCAGCACCTTTAACTTTCACTTCAGAAATATTTACCTAATCATAAGCTAATAATTTTGCCCTCAACTATATATAGTTTTACCATGAGTTGTAGAAGACCCTTAAATGTCACTCAGTGTAATAACTGTTTATGTATTGCACAAATATAATATTTAGAACAATAATCACTTTATGGCATGTTAAAAGACTATATAACAGTTACTGTTTGACCCCTAAATAAAAATTATTTGTGATTTGTGCCACTGTTTGTCAAACAACACATTAATTTTATATGTTGAATACATTTATGTTCAGTAAATTATATGTTTAATACGTTTAATATTTACATAACTATATTTGTTTCACTGGATGACAACGGAACCATGTTTCACCTTTATTTTGATATTTTATTTCTGCAGCTATTTAAAACATTATAGACATTTCTATTCAATATGGCTTCTTTTAATATACATTTAATTTCGGGACATAATGGGACATCTCATCTTTGACACATTATGTAAGTTATGGTGTCTGAATATGTTTTGTCTTTTTTTTTAATTCAGGGATGCGTCAAATAAACCAGAGAACAAAGGCTGAACGGAAAGTCAGACGTGTATAATGTGGATCAGAGGCAAAACATCTGGATCCAAATTCACAAATGAACACTAGCTTAATATATTTATTTTGAATGTTAGTGATTATGATTTTGAATGTTTCATCTGCAATCCTGTTTGGTAAACTGCCTGTGAGAAACAGACAACCAAAGTCTTAATTCATGTTTAATTAGCTTTGATAAACCTTATTTTGAATGTTTTTGAAATGCTGCTTGCATTATCAACTTGAAGAAAAATATGAAAGTTTTCTGAATGACGTATAAGTTTGCTTTCTGTCTAGCTCAAAGAAACATTATCATTTTTTGGTATGCTATTATTTTAATTATTACCTTGTGTCATATTATAGTCACCATGGTGAATATTTTTGTTATTATTTACAGAAAGTGCCTAAAAATCAATGTTTACGAATTAGCTTGAGACAATTTTTTCCACATCTGTTTAACTTTAATGAAAAGGCAGATTTGTTACAAGCATTGGGGTTACACGCAATAACATTGTGTGAATATCGAGCATGCAATATCATCTACAATAGCGCTTACTCCAGCATATTTTTACTTTACAGTCTATAAACCTTACAATGAATTACAATACACGCAATGACCAAGACAATGTTGTAGGTGAACCTGTTTTTCATGCAGGTTTTTGGTTATAAACTGAACTAAAGCTATGCACGAGTTTGTGGTGTATGGATGTGGTCTATGTTCTACACGAACACATTATGTGCTAATGCAATTAACTTTTTCTTTTGAAATGCCATGTTTTTCAATTTATTCCGATCACCTCCATCACAACTTAATTGCATTATATTTACTATTTTTGAAAATAAAAATTGCAGACTCCTTTGTCTTGGCTTATTTTAAGTGTTTTACATACTACCTTACACACAATTTAACAATTTCCACACAAAAGTACTGCTTTATTAGAACTTCCACACATACATTTGATATCAACCTTGATTTTTCACCCTTTTTTTCTTTCATAAATACATTTTTACAGTGGGTAACCTATAAAAACTGCTATATTTAATCATAACAACCATCTATTTTGTTAGCAATTTTTTTAAGTAATATTTGTGTTGGACTGTTGAGCAAAGACTTTCCTGTTGTCTGCTTTTTTAGTGCTGCAGGATAAATTATTTAAAATTATGTAAATATAAGTATGTGGGTACGGATAAGAGTTTGTTATGTAAGAAATATACTGAAAAATTTGTACGTCACTGCACAACAAAATGCATTAACATACGTTGTTTTTATCTTTGACTAATCAAAGCAGTAGTAAAAACAACAACAAACACTAGCATGTACAAGAAACTAATTTAAAAGGTTAAATTACTCAAAGTTGTTTTTGTAGTTATTATGAGAATTGCTTTTGAAGAAATACATGTCGGTGATGCTTTTACTATGTTTACATTTTTTATTTTTTTGACACGAACATTTTTCCCCTCACATATGTGCCTATATAACGTGACCAATATAAAGTGACCCAAGGTTAAAGAAACATACAATAGGCCTACATCACAATAAAATGGGGGAAGTCAAAACACGTATCACTGTCAAACAACAGATGTTTAATTAAATACCACAACAGCCCTCCCATGAGCCAGAAAAGAAAGCGAAACTGTTTTAGCTAAACAGCGCTAGCCTACAGAACTTAAATAGTTTCTACAGAAACATGACTACGCTTATTTGACAAGAGCGTTTTATTATGACATCGACGTATTCTAGGAACTGTTTGGTGAGTATACCAATCTTTCATTTTACATTACATTTTTTATGACATGACCTTTCTGATCGAGCGTAGCTCGCAGAAATCAGTTTAAATGTCGTCTTACCTTTTGTGTGCTGTTTCAGTGACGCATTCATGATGTCGTACATTTAATAAAAGTGAAGTCCTTCAGTCATGTTTCCATAATACAGTACTTTTATTTTAAGATAACAAATCTGTATTGCAAATAATGTCTATAAGTGAAGGTGACACATTTAACTGGGATTTTAAACTTCCTATATTATGGATAACCTAATTATCAAAAGCAATATTTCTAAAAGCACTTAATGGTTTCATGCCCTTAAGTCCAAAGCATTGTCACTGTCAACCTTAGAAAAACATGATTTTACTACAAAATAGACACATTTTGTAGTTGTGTAAACCACTAATTAGCATGGTTTAAAAGTCATTTAAAAATATATTATAAAATAAATAAAGTAATTCCAAAAATAGAGTCTTGTGCAATAAGCAGGGTGTTTTTCTGAACATTTTGGTACTAGTTTTATGGTATAATTCCATATGGTTGAATTGGAATTCATTTGTATGGTAAATTGTTTTTTTTTTTATCGATAAATTAACCCTTGTGCAACATAAAGGGCACATTTATCCCTTTCTGACCTATTTTTGGCTCAAACTATAACAGAGGCAATGAATTTAATTGGTTTGAAACCGAATGTCTAATGAATGTCAAACGTCAAACTAACTTTACCACGGTATGGTACTTGTAGTCAGTCTGCCTGAAAAAAAGTGGTTTTACACGTTTTTCTATAATAAAACCATGGCAGATTTTTGTTTTTGGTGCTAAAGGGTTTTTCCAGCATATTTTGCAGTCCATTTAGCATGAGATGAAATCGTGCTTTTCAGTGTTACTTCATTATATTATCAGATATAATTTTTTTGTTAAATCTTTTTATTGTTTTTTTTATTATCAGATATTTAACATTGTACAAAAACTCAAAGTCATGAGTAATGAACAGTCGACTTCTATTTGTTTTTTAATTTCTATTATGAAGGTGTATTTAGAGGAGTTAAGAAGTTTTTAGGACCTTAAAGGTCTCTGAATCACCAAATGATCAGCGCTATGCTTTAGGTAAGTTATTCTGATTTTTCTTTTTTGATGCATTGTAAATAGATCATCTTGATCCAGAACAGTTTTTTTACTGTGATGACCATGTTGAATGTACATAACTGAAAAATGTGTCAGATGAATAGAGTAAAATAGAAATAACTAACAATTATCACCAGAATGCCTGTTGATTGATTACATTGACAATTGGGAAAAAAAAATGTTGTATTACAAATTTTTTTTAAATGTTATGTTACAATATGCAAATTAGGCATTGATTCATTAAATATGTGCTCGATGCATAAAATTTTATACTGAACAAAATTGATAAGTTTACAATATCTAAAACTAAGCCCAATGCCTTAAAATTATGTAAATAAACAATGTCCATAATGACAAAAATAAAGTCAACTAAAAGTCAAAGGCAACATCTTTACTAGCATTTTTAAGTAACATCCTATCTTTTGCAGTGTAACACAAAAACCTAGACATTGTATGCAGTCAGTAAAATGTAGTTTTTTTATTGACAACATGTTTATTATTATTATGAATGTGTTTTTTTTACAGAGGGGAGCCTTTAGCAGAATTGAAATCGAAATTAGAATTTTTTACATTTTATTTAAATCACCTGTCTTGCCTTAAATTAAATTGTTTATTCAAGGTACGCTTCGAAAGACAACATCATTATCTAAGAACATGGCTACAAGTAAGTTTGTTGGTTTATACTGTGAATGTACAATGTTTTACATTTTAGTTTTGTTTGTTTTATTCCCAACCAATCCCAGAGTGTTTCCATATTAATTTAATAACTATTTGCTCTTTTTTTATTTCATTAATTCATTCTTACATCCAGTCATTCATCCCTTCATTTAAATCATCAGGTAATCACTATGAGTGGCAGCTGTTTAATGGCAATCAGTGGGTTTATATCATTAATGATTTTGTCATTGAGACCCATTACTGTCAGCCAGGCGCCAATGGCATCAGGATCAATCTCAATATGGGGTAGGTTAGTCTTCATCAAGATTACAGATCATTTTACTAGTAACATTTTAGTTGGATATTATATCGATTGTGTGTGGGTCAAAGATGAAAATGTGTTAATCAAATTAAATTGAACTATAATTACAATTAAAACCCAATGAAATGATTATAAATAACCATTTTTACATTTAACAAACAGTGCTAATCAGTCCCCTTTAACAAAGGTAAAAAAAAAAACATTAACCCTGCATTACAACAATTTCACTTCAGTTATTGCAGGCTATCAACCACCAATGTCAAACAGCTTAACTGGAAAATTGTAACCAGTAAAATTCACTACATTTATTTTTTTTATTATTATTATTTTGCTATTTCACTGAATGGCATGTGGATTTGGAACTTTTCACCACACCATGAAAAGGTCAAATGGAAAATTAGCATATTTCAATGTGGTCATGTCATTGGCCTATAAACATTTCCTGCTTGTTATCAAACTATTTCATAGCTGTAACAAGAGGCAATTCAATCATAACCTAATGTTAAAAAAGCTATCATAGCATAATTTAACAATATGTGGCTCTTTTTATATTCTCGGAAGCTATAGAAATAAAAAATGTAAAACAGGAAATACATTGTTTTTGTTGCAGCATCACATGGTCTCCAAAGTGTCTATTGATTATACCACAGACTGTCAAATTACTATCAGATTTTATATGATTTTAAAATACATTCTTGATACATTCTCAAGCCTTTTATTGATTACACAGGACTGTCTACATTGACTTTGACGAAATGACAGCCGATGGACCTGATGATAATCTTGCTATACGTCGTAACACACTCCTGTCCCATAACCAGAAGCAGGAGGTCGGCTGGTACTACAAAGATAACCATCGCTGGTGTGAGTATGGATCTCAGGTAAGTGCTTACACTGCCTGTCAAACGACTGGCATCAGTAGATTTAAAAAAATAATCATTTTAAAGAAGCCTATTCTGCTCACCAGGCCCACATTTATTTGATCAAAACACAAACTGTAGAAACTTAAAAGAATATTACAATTTAATTGAACTGCTTTCTTGTTGAATTTAGTTTCAAATGTTATCTATTCCTGTTATTTAGTTTTCTGTTAAACCATACAATTCAAGCAACATGGTCTAAAGACGAACAAAGGTATGGTATATTACAAGTTCTAAGTTAAATCAGAGGTGGGAGTATAGATCCCTATTTTGCATGATACAAAAGTGGATATTGATTTTGTATGATACAAAAGTGGATATTGAAAATAAATAAATAGGAATGATCAGTAAGATAACGATCACAGGGAATTATACAAACAGAAAAATAGTTTAAATTGAGCACAGTACTTACAGTAACTTTTGAAGATATAAGAAATATACTGTAATAACAATACACAGAGGGGTGGTGTGGTAGTGCAGTGGGTAGCGCTGTCACCTCACAGCGGCTGGGCCAGTTGGAGTTTCAGTGTGGAGTTTGCATGTTCTCCCCTTGTTCATGTGGGATTCCTCCAGGTGCTCCAGATTTTACCGCACAAGTCCAAAGATATGGGCTATAGGTAATTGGGTAAGCTAAATTGTCTATAGTGTATGTGTGTGAATAAGGCCCCGTTTACACTAATACGTTTTAGTTTTAAAACGCACAAGTTTTGCTACGGTTACGCCATCCGTCCACACTACACCAGAGTTTTCAAACCACAATAAGTTTATACAATAGAGAAAATAAAGACAAACGATCAGTCTGATGTGCAGAATCGGTGTGCGGCGTTACATTAATTAAGATATTAACCTAACTTATCTTTGCGCTCAGCCAAAACACGTAACCTGAGAACAATAATAGATTCAAAAGACCAAAGTCGGGTAATATGTAGTTAGATATAGACAACAAGATGAATTAAATATCACATTTAACAAATATAGTAAGATTAGATCCAGCGGAAGATCCGTGATGAACAGTCCGACGTGCACAACTCTCATATGGGTATGTGCTCAAAGCACGCTGCAGACAGTGCATGCCAGAGTGTGTGTGTGTGGGGTCACGTGATGTGTGTTTTTACCTTTTTAATGTAGACGGAGAGCTGTTCAGAAATGCTGGGTGAAACGCCAGTATGGACGTGGATCGTTTTCATTCTAAAACGCCATTTTAAAACTAAAACGTATTAGGGTAAATGAGGCCTAAGTGTGTATGGGTGTTTCCCAGTGATGAGTTGCAGCTGGAAGGGCATCCGCTGAGTAAAACATATGCTGGATAAGTTGGCGGTTCATTCCGGTTCTTTGCGACCCCTGATTAATAAAGGGACTAAGTCGAAAAGAAAATGAATGAATAATAATACACAGGGTTAGTATACATGATTATATTTTCAGTTGGTCTAGTGTAGGTTTCTAAGTTTTTTGAACAGGTTCAACTTATTTATTATAAATCACCATCTATCTATTTGTATTATTATATTTGCCAGCTCTTTAAGCTAGTCATCAAATGTTTGTACTGTATTTCCTGTGATTTAAAGCTGAATTTTCAGGATTATTTAAGTGTCCCATAATCCTTAAGAAATCATTATAATTTGCTAATCTGCCATTCTGTTATGATTGTGTATTGTTTTATCAATGTTGAAAACATTTCTTCCAACACAGGCTCATTGGGAAAATGTGCCCGGGGATACATTTTTGTGGAACAGAGAAATATCTGCTTGTGGATCTGGTGGATTTACGAGAAATGGCACATATGAGAAAAGGTGCCTCAGTAACATATTAGAGATTGTCAAAAATGTCCACAGTGGCCTCTAGTAGATTTGTGAAATCAAAAATTGCAAGATGTAGTCCAGTGTACATATTTCTCAGTTCTCAAAAATGTAGCCCTGTGCACACATTTCCAATGAACCTGGGTTGTTTTTTCCTTCCCAAGTTTTGTGGAGCTGGTTACATTTTATTTTTAGGATTCCTTGATGAAAATAAAATTTTAAATAACAGCATTTATTTAAATAAAATTTTATTTTACATTAGAAATGTCTTTACATTCACAATTTTACAGTTTTTACTGTATTTAAAAAAATTTAAACGTTCTTGCTGAGTAAAATATGTTTTTTAAAGACATTTAAAAATCAAACTGATCCCAAACATTTGACCAGTAGTGTGTACATTTGAAACTATGCAGTGGTCAACTAAACCAGCACACATAATGTAACTTCTCTCTATTGTCTTTATTTTTTTAATATCTGTAATTTCTGCAGGGATGGGGTAGAAGAACATCTTCGATTGGCAGTGATTTTATAGAGCAGCACTTTAACAGCAACCCAAGCGGCTCAGTTCAGTTTACTGTAGGAAATATGACTTACAGCGTGGATTTTAATGGTAATTGGACAAAATAGAGTGATCTTTACACATAAAAAAACCCTACTACAACATAACTACTTTATGCATTGTCAGAAAAGAGGCTAATTCGTACAAACTTATACGATTTCATTCATATGAAAACAAACCCCACCTCTAAACCTACCTCTCATGGGGGGGATGAGAAAATCATACTAAAATATATGAATGAGATTGTACAAATTAATACAAATTGGCCACTTAATCTAAACGTTACGAATTTGCCACGAGATTGCGTTGAGTTAATAAAAAAATTTTGTTGCATGTTTTAGCCATGACTCAAACCAATCTGTCCACATACATGACGAGGAAAGTGAGACGACGGCCAAAATTCAACACAGTAGTAACAATCAACGACAATCTTCAAAACAGGTATCATCTTATTAGTTTTATCTGTGATATAAATGTCTTGGGTTTTGTTCAGAATGGGTCTTTATGAGTTACTGTTTGTAAATCCAATCACATTTTTGCATTAAGGCATTAATTCGTAGGATGATTTTATATCATATCCTGCTTACAGTCTTCAGGAACTCAGTATACATATTGTTGTAACTTATTTTATACTTATATTGAAAGCAACATTTATGTATGGAAGTCTTTATTGTTATAGTGTCTACAGCAGGGATCACCAAACTTGTTCCTGGAGGTCCGGTGTCCTGCAGATTTAAGCTCCAACCCTAATCAAACACACCTGAACAACCTAATCAAGGTCTTACTAGGTATACTTGAAACATCCAGGCAGGTGTGTTGAGGCAAGTTGGAGCTAAACCCTGCATGGCACCGGACCTCCAGGAACGAGATTGGTGACCCCTGGTCTACATAAAGAAAGTCACTTCACAAATATGTCTAAATTGTTGGTTTAAAAATATATGTAATGTAAATGCAGAAAAATATTTGCATTAACTAACATTAAATAAGATTATCTGATACTGTAACAGCTAATTGGTTTATTGTTGGTTAATGATAGGTTATGCATAACCTAATGCTGATGGAATATTGTAAAGTGTTATCAAAATATTTAACTGATGTTTTTTTGTATTAAAGATCTATGTCTAAATTATCTTTCTAAACCCAGCCTATGAGTTTCTTACAACCCCAAATCAGGACAAATTTAAGTCAAGTTGGGACAATATAAAAAAGAAAGTAGTCATTTCTACATTTCCTTTGACTTGTATTTCATTGCAGACAATGCAACAAACATTATTTAATGTGTTCCGCATGATTTTTATTGTTTTATTTTCAAAATAAACACGTATTCCAATTTTAGTTCGTGCAACACATTTAACAAAAAGTTGGAACAGTAAAGCATTTACCTCCTTGTAATGTTGCCATTTCTTTTCACAACACTTAAAAGACATTTAGGGACTGAAGACACCAAGTGATGAAGTGTTTTAGGTGTAATTTTAATTTAAAATTTAATGTCCTATTCTTACTACAAACCAGTCTTAAAGGGGGCAACAGTATGGGGACTTTGTTGTCACATTTTGCACTTTAAAATGCACCACACATTCTCTATTGGAGACAGGTCAGGACTGCAGGTAGGCCAGTCAAGTATCTGTATCCTCTTCCTCTGCAGCCAGGACTTTGTAATGTGTGCATAATGTGGTTTTTGGGTTGTTTTGTTGAAATATGGGAAAAGAAAAAGGAAAAGAAGGCAGCATATTGTGCTCAAAAATCTTTATGTACTTTTTTTTTAGCATTAATAGTGCCAATACAGAAGTGCAAGTTACTTTTGACAGGGGCACTGACACAACCCCATACCATGACAAAACCTGTTCTTTGGACTTGTTGCTGGTAACAGTCTGGATGAATCTTTTTTTCTTTGGTCCGGAGCACACAGCCTCTATTTCTCCCAAAAAATACCTGAAATACTAATTAATCTGACCACAGTACATGTTTCCACTGTGTGATGTCCATCCCAGACGCCTCCAAGCCCAGAAAAGTCAACGGCGCTTCTGGAAACTTCATAACTTCTTAACACAAGGCTTCCTTTTGACAGTACAGTTTTCACTGGCATTTGTGGATTTAACTATGTATTCCAGTACTTGACAAAGGTTTGCCAAAGTAGTCCTCAGCCCATGTTGTGATATCACATAGATGAATTATGATTCTTGATGCAGTGCCGTCATTGTTGTTTAGCTTAAGATTGCACCCTTGTCCTCTACATACTGGAATTTCTCCAGATTCCTTGAATCTTTTAATGATGTTATGCACTGTTAAAGGTGAAATATTCAAATGTCTTTATATTTTTCTTTGAGGAACTCTGTTTTTTTAACATTTCAATAAGTTTCTCAAGATTTTGTTGGCAAACTGGCAATCCTCTGCCCATCTTTGTCCCTAAAGGACTTGCTGCTTTTGTACCAAATCATAGTTACAATCACCTGTTGACATCACCTTACTTAACCAATTTACCAGATTACTAGCCTTAAACTGCCTCTGTCCCAACTTTGTTTTAGAATGTATTGCAGGTCTGACTACCAGGAAAGGATGTATATTTACAAATGAAATGAAGTTGACCAGACAAAACGTGAAATATTGTGTGTTCATATTGTCCGCAATGAAATACAAGTCAAAGTAAACTTGGAAATCACTACTATCTTTTTTGTTTATTTAGCTTTTTCCTGATTTGTGGCTGTAGAAATGGTGTATAAAATTGTTCTTACAATTAAAGTTAGGAATTTATGTAAGAATAGCTCTGCAAAATGTTTAAATCACAGTATTTACATTCAATGAATGTATGATTTTGTTGTAAAAAATAATTTATGTAAGAATGGTTTTAAACATTTTTAAATCACACTTTTTTAACGTCTAATTACTCTTATTTCAATTTAAAAAGAAAAGTATCCGCCTCAGAATACACATTTTAAAGGTAAAAAAAAGGAAAGATTTGATTTAAAATGAAATCATCTGAAAATCAGATGTAAACTTAAAATTGCAAGAAAATTGCCCCTAAATTGTAAGATGGAAGCAGAATTGGCAGGGGGAAACATTTTTAATTAATACGCAATTTTGCAATTCCATGCCAAACACAAGCATTCAGGGTGTTCACACTCTTATGAAAACGCCAACAATTGAATTTCAAAATAGATCCATAAACCTATTCTTACAATGCGTCGATTTATATAAGATAGTTTTTACTATTTACTACCTTCTTAAATCACAATATGTTACACTCCTCCAGCCAACAAATTTCTGTAACAAAGTAGGCATTTATTTACAACCTCAATCAACCTTTTATAAATTCCTCGAGTTCACTTTCTTATTAAGGATTTAATAAAATGTTTACAATTACAAAGGACCATCTATATCTCTGTTTTGATTTCTTTTCATCACATTCAGTTCCCTAACTCTGGCAACTCCTCCTGCAAACCCATCAAACTCCTCTTCTCACTTCATCTGGGAGTTTATGGGGGATGAGGGCATTTGGACTGAGTACCAGAGACCAGTGAGTTCACTTAATAACAACCAATTCCACTTATTGTATCAATTTAAATTGTCATTCAGTCCATTTGGCTCTAAAACCACTGATTTTGCAGCTGCTTATTTTAATTTGCCGCAATATTTTTGAAATTTCTTGTGTTGCGTTGCAGTGAAAATATACAGACTTTTTTTTATTTCTTTGTTTCTGTTTATATAAAAGTGAATATTTACATTTATTCATTTAGCAAACACTTTTATCCAAAGTGGCTTAAAAATTAAATTAAATGAAGCACACTGCCTGTGGATGTTTCCATCCACCTATTTTTCTGCATTTTATATTATTGCCTCTTAATGGAAACGGCAAGATGTGCATACATTTTACAAATGCATTTAAATAAACCTATGTGCACTAATGAGTTGGATAAGCTTTTTATCTGATAAAAGCGTGCACAAACTACGATGGAAACACTTTTATTGATTATTTTATTTTTATTGATTATTTTATTTATTGTCCAGTATGCAAATAAAAAAAGTAATGCTATTTTGTTTTAAGAGACATGTGATGATAAAAAAAATGGGTGTGATGGGATTGCATTAATTGACCAACCACATTTTAAAACATCTAAAATGTTGTTTTGGTCGTTCTAAAATGCCTTTGTGAAAGTCCGTCATTAATGTGGTTTGGTAATATTACCTCCAGAACTCCAAAGAGTGGACTCACATCTCCACGCAATGAACGCACAATGGCTTTTGGAGATGTGAGTGTCTGGTGCAGGGAACACTGAGAGCCTACATGGAGCCTATAGAAAATCTACTGTATCATATTAAATACATCAAGGACTTGAAAATTTGAAATAAACTAATTTTTACATCAGCGAAAATTTCTACATTTCAGTTTGAGCCGCGAAGTAAAGCTGGATTTTGTTGTTGTTTTGTTTTGCATTCGGCCACACTTAATTTTGATGGTCCGTTTGTTGAATTTAAGTTGCATTGCATCTACATGCCGACTAATTCTCATTAGATTATAAGTAGACTGTTAGGTCGGGGTTAGGGTAAGTTAACATGTACTTGCAAAGTTTCTTATAGTCAGTTAAATGTCTGTTGAAGAAGCAGTATCAACAGATATTAAGCAGACAGTCTACTAATACTCAAATGGACCATCAAAATAAAGTGTTACCTTGCATTCTCACGATGGCTTTGGGTTGTTTGATGACTATTTGAACATGAGAAGTGTCAGAAACACAAATTCCTACAGGGACTGTTTTACATGCAAAGAACATGTTTATCCTATTAGTTCATTGTTTTACACGTGTGTGTTTGTGTGTTTTCAGGGATGTTCGCTAGACAGTGCAGAAATCGAGAGGTTGTATCAGCTCAACCCTCAGTGCCAAGTTTCCTTCACTGCCAGAAGATTCTCTTACACACTTTACTTTGGCGGTAATGTACATTAAGACTTTTAAAGTACATTGAATGTGTTTACATGCATGTCTTAGCTTGATTATGCTTAATCCAACAACGATAACGTAAATACATTAACCCGTTTTGCTTTATCAGAGTAATAAACAGCTTATAAATCATTCCTCACAGCTTAATTTATTTATTTTTTGATTCACTAAAGAAATAGTTGACACAAAAACGAAAATTGTGTCAAAATTCTGACGCTTCCCTTGTTCCAAATGCGTTTGACTTTCTTTCTCCTGTTGAGCACTAGAGAATATAACACCATTCTTACATTTGAAGTCAGAATTATTAGCCCCCCTGAATTATTAGCCCCCCTGTTAATTTTTCCCCAATTTTTGTTTAACGGAGAGATTTTTTCCACACATTTCTAAACATAAAATTTTTAATAACTCATCTCTAATTTATTTTATCTTTGCCATGATGACAGTAAATAATATTTGACTAGATATTTTTCAAGACACTTCTATACAGCTTAAAGTGACATTTAAAGGTTAAATAGGTTAACTAGGCAGAATAGGGTAATTAGTCAAGTTACTGTATAACGATGGTTTGTTCTGTAGACTATCTGAAAAATATAGCTTATAGGGGCTAATAATTTTTACCTTAAAATGTTTATTAAAAAATTCAAAACTGCTTTTGTTCTAGCCAAAATAAAACAAATAAGACTTTCTCCAGAAGATAAAATATTATCAGACATTCTGTGACAATTTCTTTGCTCTGTTAAACATCATTTGGAAAATATAAAAAAAAAACAATAATAAATTCAAAGGGGGATAATAATTCTGACTTCAACTGTATGTTAATGATGCATTTGAAATGTAAAAAAATTAAATATACTGTATCACGATATATACAGGAATCAGAAAGTGAAATTCAATACCTTTTTCAGACCTTTTTTAAGAGACTTTCCACACATTTTAAGACCTCTTCACCACATTTGAACTTACAGTATATTTATAAAATACTGATTGTAAGAAACTATTGATACAGTATAATGTTCAAAAATGCTAATCCAGTAAGTGGCCCCTATAGACAAAGACTACAGAATGCATATCACTCGTACAGTTTTGAATGGGGAAAGGTGAATAAAGCCCCGCCTTCTAGTACAGGAGCCAATCATCAATCACTAATAGTCTTGATGATTCTCATGATGACTGATGATTGTTTGATGGCTCGGACCAGAAGAGAGTTTCTGCAGATTTTGTGTGATTCAAATGTTAAGGAAAGAAACTAAAGAGGCAGATGTTGTTTAATTTTATTGGTGATTTTTAATATGAAATTTAATCTTAGCTTGGTTAGCAATTTTGGAAAATTTGATGTTTCCCCTATTCAGACAGAATGACTGAGCATACAGCCTGAGAGGCATTTCAGAGATGGCTGCGTAAAGTGACTTGCCTTAAAGGGACTTTGGAATAGCAAGAATAAAGGTGTTGCCTTAATTACTATAGTAAATAAAGCATGGTGATGTTAAATCTAGCAGGATTTTATTGATTTCATAAACTACACAGTACCCCAGAATTAGCAGATTAAAGGCAAACTTTATCATACAACTAGACTAGACATTGTATAATCCAAAATTTAAGACCATTAAAATGAATGAATGAAGACACCCTGTGTATGCTTTGAATATACTGCTCATTAACTAACAAGTAACATATATTTGAGCAGCATCAATCTTCAATCATTCATTTGTACATGTTAATTCACTGCGCATTAAAATGTGCGTTACTTGCATTGGCAGGTTTTTGGTTTACATGTAAATAAGGACCATTTTTGAGATTTTTGAGAATTATTAGCATATTGGTGTGAATGTAAACATGCTCATTGTGAGGGAAAACATAATATGTAGAAGTCGGTTGTGTTCTGCTAACAGGACTATAATAAACAGGGTTTTTATTATGAAATGTCGGCTAGAGAACGTCTGATAGGAAGAAAGGAGTGTTAAAGGTTGAAACTTTTAGGCCTTGACTGTGTTTGGAAAGGAATGCAAACACATAGGTGCATTTGTCATAACTGTATTGTTGAAATGTATGTCTGCAGGAATGTATCAAGTAAACGATAGACTTGGTACAAGAAGAACCGTCAGAAGAATTGCCGGTGGAAGCCAGCAGACAAACAAGTATGAGTGCATTAATAAAAAATATACAAATTAATTAATTTAAACCACAGAATGTTTTTTTTGTAAGAACTCTAGATTTTTTATATCTTGCAATTTCAAGTTAACTCTCATTTCAGTCTAGAAAATAAATCTGTGAGAAGATCTGTAGATAAAAGGGTTTTTGTGCTTGGTACATAGCCTGTATATAATGCTTAGTTACCTTTTTAAGAATTTAAACTTTTATATCTCAGTTATAAGTTTGCAGCTTTCATGCATGTAGATAGGCAAACCCCTAAAAAAGTTTTAATAACTAATTTTAAAAATATTCGCCAATAACTTTTACTAGTTATTTTGCAAGATACTATTATTCAAGTAAAGGCTGTGTTAATTAGGTGAAGCAGGCAAGTTAGATTGATTAGGCAAGTTATAGGATAACAGTGGTTTGTTTTGTAGACAATCGGAAAAAAAATATTATGGGGGCTAATAATAATGACCTTTAAAATAGTTCTAAAAATGTTTAAAACTTCTTTTGTTCCAGCCAAACATCTGTTCAAAAAAATATTAGAAAAATGAACAAATGATTATATTTTATATATGTTTTTTTTTCCACAGTGCATTGTCACAAGCTCGCTGGCAGTTCAAAGACATGGATGGCAAATGGAAGGATTATGCTAAAGTAAATGAACATACTTTAACAAAAGTTCCTCCAAATGTATTGTAAAACAGTCACGAAATACTATGCTCTAACATGATGTAGATTAAAAAAAAACTGTGCCAAAAAAGGCAACAGTTAAAATGAATGGATGCTGTTACTTGCAATGAATTAGCAGATTACCACCGAACAAGTACATTTAATTAGTCATAAAGAAACACTAAACACAGACTAAGCCGAAAAAAACAATAATATAATATATATATATATATATATATATATATATATATATATATATATA
>CAIGQZ010000320.1:18948791-18973309 GCA_903798205.1 Danio tinwini | reverse complement strand
ATATATATATATATATTCATTCATTCATTCATTCTTTCTTTTCGGCTTAGTCCCTTTGTTAATCTGGGGTTGAGACAGTGGAATGGAACACCAACTTATCCAACATATATTTCATGCAGCAGATGCCCTTCCAGCTACAATTTATTGATCTAAATGTACACAATAGACATATACATATAATATATACATGTCTATTGTGTATATTAGTGCATGAATGTATGAATACACACATATTGTACAAGAAATACCAAAAACATATATTTACATATATATTTGTATTTATATATAATTTATGCATAATATATACATATTATATATTTTATACAATAGTCATGGATATATTTATATAAACAAATATATACATGTTCACACATATGTTTTAAAAGTATGAACTTGTATTTCGGACACAATTCATTTTAACTAATCGATTGACAGCACTAACTCATGCAAAATTTGGCTAAATATTTACAGCATTTTATTACGATTGTGTGTTTTCTGGATCATGGAGTGATGAAATGAGATTTCCAAAATCCTCTTTGTAAAAATCTTTGACTCTAATATATAAAAAACTCATTTTGAACCTGACTTTATCCAATTATTAGATTTTTGTGTCTGTATGTTTAATACAAAGCAATGCCTCATTGTAATATTTAAACAAACCTGAAATACATAAAAACATTTAGCGATTCGAAATGAATCAATGAATTATAATGATATTTAGGTTAAATGGACAGTTCATCCAAAAATGAAAATTCTGTCATTTACTCTCCCTTCACTTGTCCAAAACCTATTTGAGTGTCAAATAAGTAAAAAAAAACACCAAAGAAGATATTTAGAAAAATGCAGGCTGATGCTAGTCACTGGGCAACCACACTGCAAAAAATGTTTTTCATACTTAAGATTTTTTATCTTGTTTCTAGTCCAAATATCTAAAAATTCTTAGGTTGTGGTAGGTAGACAATAGGTTTTGCTTGTCTAGAAAATTCTTCTTGATTTAAGAATTTTTAGATGTTTAAACTAGAAACAAGATAAAAAATCTAAGTAAGAAAAGCATTTTTAGCAGTGCAGCATTTTTCAAATTAACTTCTTTTGTGTTCAACAGAAGAAAGAAATCACTTGATAGAGTAAATGATTTCATTTTATTTTTTAAGCAAACTATCCCATTAATCCTGTTGAGAAAACAATGTTTAATAAGCCTGCTTTTCTCTATTCATGCACAACAGTGCTTAGAGTTTGCGCCTTGTTGTGTGCCCTAAACATGTGCTTTATGATTATATAGGGTGGATCTCGAGGAAAGTGCAGTGTGTCAAGCCAAGATATTGACGCTCAGTATCAGCAAGATTCCACTGCTGTCATGAGCTTCAGGGCAGGCAGATTCAACTATGAGATCGACTTCTCAGGTGCGTGCATGAAGAAAAAAAAAAACGATGAATAATACCAACGAGATCTCACGTTGATTCGTAACTTTTTGATTTAGTGGCTAATTCGTATGAATTTGTGATCTTATTTGTACATTTTAGTATGATTTGCTCATCCCCCAATTATCGTTGGGTTTAGGGAGTGGCGATTGGCGAGGACCTTTTTTTTTTTTTTAAATCATACTTTTTCATACGGCTGAACTAAGTTTGTACGAATTAATAGCCACTAAACTAACTAAAGATAAAAATAGTTACGTTTCCTCATGAGATCTGGCTAAAAATACACATTTTTTTGCATAAATGATGTTTAAATCCATTGTGTTTTTGCAGCCATGACTCAGACCAACCTGAGCACTAACACGAGGAGAGCCGTACGACGCCTTCAGCAATAAGACTGTTGTTGACTTTTACTGTAGCTCTGTATGAACAATCTCAGGATGCCGGATTATGCAATGTTTGCTGGCCATGACTAAAATATGTTGAAATTAAGATTTTTTTTTTTTTAGAAATGATCTTGTTTTTCCCATGCCAACTCTTGTCACGGGATTTATTAACTGCCATAGATTAACAATCAGTTATCATGCTCATTTTATGTACTTGTTGTCTTCAGCTTTTCTTTTCAATGCATTAACTGTGATTAGAAAACGAAAATGATATTATTTCCTAATGGGAGGTTTTTCAGATTTTTTTTTTTGGTTTACTGCCAATTAAATTCACGAGGAAAGTCTGTTTACATTATTTATGCTAATGACTAATGATCAACAAAGGGTTCAGAAACATTAATGGTCAATAAATTTCCCTTGACTTTTCCATGACTTCAATTCTGATTAGAATTACTAATTTTCTTCATTTTAATTTAATCTATAACACTGAGATTACTCTTCTAATGTACATTCGCTGTTGTCTTCACTGTCGTAAATACATTGTACACTTTTTTCTCTGTTTCTGTATATATAAAAGTTTTTTATAAAATGTATTGAACCCATTTTCTTCATACTACAACTTGGTAAAATATTTGGTAGAATAATGCAGATTTCTATAATATTTATTGTGGTGACCATTCTCAGAAAAAAATCCCAAATGTTAATATTTATAGCAAAATAATAATATTTTATTTCTATTAATTAATTAATTTTCTTGTCAGCTTAGTCCCTTTATTAATCTGAGGTCGCCACAGCAGAATAAACCGTCAACTAATCCAGCATATGTTTTACACAGCGGACGCCCTTCCAGCTGCAACCCATCATTTGGAAACATCCATACACACACATACACTACGGTCAATTTAGCTTACCCAATTCACCTATACCACATGTCTTTGGACCTTAGGGGAAACCAGAGCACCCGGAAGAAACCCAGGGAGAACATGCAAACTCCAAACACAGAAATGCCAACTGACCCAGCCGAGGCTTGAACCACTGACCTTCTTACGCCCTTTTTTATTTATTTATTAATATTTATAATATGAAAATGCATACAAAATAAAAATATAACTAGCAATAGCTAATAAATCCAGTAAATGGGGTGTAAGCACAGCTAGTGTTTTTCAGCCAGCAATAAACTTCTGGTAAACGCTTAATGTGACTTTTCAATTTCATAAAGTTCCTAATACAGCATCGATGTTGTAATGTTATTACAATACATTCAGTTAAATAGAATTAAGCATTCATTTAGTTGTTCATGCGTAAAACAGATGAAAGACCATGTAACCGCTAGCGCCGTCAGGATCAGTAGGCGAGTGCAGAAACTCCATTGAAAATACTGCGGTAAAACAAAATGTCATATTTTAAAGACATGGCAGGGAAAAATGTAATTAAATGCAGTGCTTCTTGTCCTGTCTGAGACCTATTTTATAATATATATCTATCAGGCAGTGAAAATCACTGATTTATAAAGAAATAAGACCTTAAACATGGCAATTTTATAATGGAAAAACAGTTCATATACCCCATTCTGAGGAATTTTAAAGTCGTCTTTGTTTTTCCATAGCTGTAAGAATGTAGAGGTTGAAAAACATTGATTTCTAAGCTAAAACAGGATAATAAAAATAAATAATAAAGAAGTTGGAAGTGAAAAGGTATTACCCTTTAATAATCAATTTATTTGATTCCAAAAATCACCATTTTACCAACGATCCAGTTCACATTCTTTAAATTAAAACAATCCAGAAGTTTTATCTACAATAATTAATCTGAAAACTGCATGTACAGAAACACTCATACAGAAAAGTGATTTATTTTTACAATCTCCAACACAGACCTGTTATTGCACAACTCTCAACATAAGGCCTCTCATTCCCTTTGAGTAAAACCTGTCTGGACATTAAAAAGTCTCCTCAGGAAAGTGATTCACTCGCAAGTATTGATAAAAACAAAACAACGAGAGAGAAAAATAAAGAGGCAGTTCCTCTCTATATACTGTACACCATCTTTTTCCAGAAATAATACACATTTTGGTGATATGCTGTGCATGTTGCAGCATTTTGTTTGGTCATGATACAAAATAACATGATATGGAATTTAGTTGGTCACGATTCACAACTGGAAACTGGCCCCCACTCCCCCCCCCAAAAAAAGTGGACTGAATGTATCGACATGAAATGATCAGTAACTAACTTCTTTAAGAAACGCAACATTAATACAGATTATTTAACAAACATAGGGCAGTAAGTAACAGCAGAGAACTGAAAGGGAAACAAACACATCAAGCTTCATTGATGAAACACGCTATTCTATATTACAAATTGGTGGTAAACAAGCTGCTGCAATCAATTTGTGCAACAGTTTACCATATATAACTGCAGGAAAAATCATATTTCAAGCCAAAATCAAAATACGTAGAACATTTATTTTGCATTAGATGCCTTTTTTGTAACCTTTTTAAAAAAAACCATTTTATGATACTTCCTAAAACAAAAGCAGATCATTACTGTAATGCACAGGTGTTCCTGGAGGGCCGCAGCCCTGCTCAGTTTAGTTCCAACCCTGCTTCAACACACTTACCTGTAGGTTTCAAACAAACCTGATAGACTTGATTAGTTTAATTAGGGGTGTTTACTTAGGGCTGAAGCTAAACTGTGCAGAGCTGCGGCCCTCCAGGAACTGAATTTGACACCTGTGGTGTGAAAATTTCACTGCTGAAATGTCCAATGTGTAAAAAACGAACTTGGTCATTATCTTAACAATTTTCCTTGGAGCAAAGAGATAATAAATATTTCCATATTACCGAAATGCAAAAAAAAAAAATTTCCAGCAATGTTACAAACAAACGAATCCCTTTATCATTACCATAATGCAAAATTGATCATTTATCTTAAGGGTGCTCAATCTCGGTCCTGGAAGTCAGATGTTCTGAAGATTTAGCTCCAATCCCAATCAGACACACCAGGGCTAGCTAATCAAGCTCTTACTAAGCTTTCTAGAAACATTCTTGCAGGTGTGTTGAGGCAAGGACACTGGACCTCCAGGACCAAATTTGAGAACCCCTGATTTATCTCATTACCAAAAGGCTAAGAAAGGATATCATTACCGTAATGGAAAAAATATGTAATTGTAATATGAAATAAAATTAGCATTATGAAAAAATAGATTTCTCCTTACAACAATTCTTATTATTTCCACAATTACTACTGTAACATGAAAAGATATGGTATTAAATACCACTGAAACTGATGTACATAAAATATATTGTCATGAGCTGCATCCAATGTACTGATTTAATTCTATTTTAACTGCAATGACAATTTTTCTTGCAGTTTTCACAAATGAGCAAATCTGACGTGGTGTTTTGATTTTGAATTGAAACATAACCATTCTCATGTGATTCGCCCAAGAAGTTTTAAACAATATGTCTACAGACATTAACTCTGTGAATGTTTCATAAAGGAGGCTCTCGAATTCTGCCTTACAGAAGCCATAACAAAGACAAACAAACTCACTGTAAAGAACTGACGTTATCCCAAAACATCTCAAACCCTATAGGTTTTTTTTTAGCTCTATTACATTTAGTGCACCTACAGTATTACAGTGTCCTCATTTAAGAAATTTCACCTCAGTGGATCATGTATAAAACTTAAGCAACAAATCACCAGATACAGAGTATATACACAAAGAATACATTATAAAAAGACTCATTCAGGCCCCGACTATGTGCACCCCATTTTCATTTGCTTATCACTTAAAGCATAGGTCTCAAACTCAATTCCTGGAGGGCCGCAGCTCTGCAGTTTTGCTCCAACCCTATTCAAACACAGCTGATCCAAAAAATCGAGTGTTTAAAAGAGTCTTGAACACCTTGATTAGTTGTATTAGCCGTGTTTGATTAGGGTTGGGGCAAAACTGCAGAGCTGCGGCCCTCCAGGAATTGAGTTTGAGACCCATGACTTAAAGGAGCATTCCACTTTTTTTGGAAATAGGCCTAAGTTGAGTAAGTTGATAGGCCTAACTCGAAGTTGAGTTTTACCAGTTTTGATTCTATTCCATCTACCTCTCACTGGAGCACTTTTAGCTTAGCATAGTAATTTGATTACACTGAAAATCTCGCTCAAAATTGACCAAAGAGTTTCAATAATATTTTTGTACGTACTAAAACTGATGGAAAATGATAAGTTGCTATTTTTGAAGTTGCTGTTTTCTAGACTGATATGGCTATGTACTATACTCTCAACCATATCAACAGCAACTTTGTTTTCCATCTGTCTTAGGAAACAATATAGCTACAGAAGAGTCAAGCTTTAAATAGGAAAATTATCCAACTCTTTCGGCATTTGAGCGAGATGCTAATGGTCTAATCTGATTCAATTACCTATGCTAAGCTAAGCATGCTCCCGCTAGACTTGAAGTTCGTCTAAATGCATGAACAAAATAGTAAAACTGAAAAGTAAAGTGTTTCCTTTAACGTCTGAAAAGAGAACACTTTTGTTTTGTGAGATTCTATCTGCAAATCCAAAGCCAAATCCAGCCATCAGTGACATTTGTTCTGGTACAGAAAGTTGGCTCATTCAGGCAAGATGTGAGTGTGAGACTCAAGTGAAAAGAAAGTGAAACCAGACACTGAGCTTCAATAGATGCCTCAACTGTTTCACCCCTTTTCCAAGTTAATCTTTCTGCCTCGGACGATACAGAAATTAAAAAACAGCGACCGACTGAAGCAGCTTTCTGGAGAAGAGCCCAAGCTTTTAATAAAAATGTGTTTGTTTTGTGTCAGCTGATTTTGATTCATACACAAGTTGACTATTTGAAGAAGGCAAACCATTGTTATGTGCGAAAAAAAAAAAAAGACTGAAAACCCTATTTAAACACTGTCCTTAGAGGGATCCCATGGTTAACCACCAAAATTTCGACTGTCATCTTCGCTGCTGATTTTCTTTCATTTTTAAAAATCGCACACAGATGTAAACCAAAAGGCATACGTTTTATCCGAAAAGGTCTTTGAGGTCATTGTTGACCGATGCACTTTGCTTCATTATCCCAGTGTTCATTGTGGAAGAGGCCGCAGGTTGCGTGAAGTTCTGAGGGTTGAAGAACGGATTTGCTTGCATCCCGAAACCACCCTGAACGCCTGTCATTCCCATCGGATTTGACTGTATAGGTGTAGATTGGGGCGGTTGACCTGACCCAAACTGATTGATCCACGGAGAAGGTGCATTGGTTCCTTGGATCGGTTTAGGAGCCATTTGGTTCAGGCTGACTTTGGGTTTGTTAGAAGCGAAAAGAGAGTCTAGTGCTGACATGTCTGGGGGTTTGCCGGGCTGGTTTTGGTTCTGATTTTGGGTGAGGGCACTGAAATTTGGAGTACTCGTTGTGGTGGCCATGCCACCGTAGAGGGCAGGAGTGGGAGCTCTCATACCCATCCCCATTCCTCCTGCCTGGAAACCAATGGGGGAATTGAAGCCATTGCTGACGCTCATGGTACTCATTCCACCCATGGTTGGTGCTGCCGGGAAGGTGGAGGAGATGGTGTTGCCCTGCATGGGCATCGTCCTGTTGCCAGAGTTTAAGGACATGTTGTTGAGGGATGTCATGTTGTTCATAAGACTGCTGGTTAGATCCTTTGCCTGAACAATGGAAATATTCTTCATTATGGATTGTGTTTTATTGCTTTGGCTTTACATTACATAAACTACTGCATGCAATACAGTTTCGGTGGAAAAAACGATGTACGTTTGATGAGAAAATCTTTATTTCTTCTGATTGTAGTTTCAGAAGACTTGCTAGCTTTTCTTTATTGGCATAACACACAATTCTATACATAAAAACCATGAAGTAAGCAACCAATCGTATAGCCCCATGTAATATCCCAAACTTTGATTCAAAGAAAAAAAACATTTTAAAATGTGAAAGCAGTTTTTGCAGTAGACATTAAAATTATGTAATCAGATGTTTTGAAAAATACCATATTTAGAGGAACCTATTAAAGAAAGCCTGAATAAATGTACTGCAGAGTAGTTCATGAGTGCACATAAACTGGTTTGATTTAATTTGAGGAACTTAAAGTTTTACTGTTCTACTATAATCTCAAGCAATGATTAAAAAATAATGAGGCAGAAAAATGTGACTCCATTTCCCGTAAAGATGATAATATCAATGGATTCTCTAACACATACAGTGCTCAGCCTAATTGAGTACACCCTATTTTGAAAATGAATATTTTTATCCATTTCTCAGTGGATATAAACAATCAGGGCTTTACATTAACACCCGCCACCCCGCCAAATGCGGGTAGATTTCAGCTCTGGCGGGTTAGACAGACACCTCCACTAGCCACTTTGGCTGGTTGGAAATCATTTTTAATATGGCCCAATATTCGTGCAAATGTGATCTTAGAATCCAGAAGCAGCACGACTGACAAAAATAACTGTTCGAGTAAGCAAAAAGCAGGTAAATACTGAATGAGAGGATGATCACTCGCACGCACAGATGATGTCATGCGCGCACGCTCCCGTTTACTTGCGCAAAGCAACCGTGCCTAGAGGAAGCACAACTGGTGCGATCGGGTTCCTTTGAAATAGACTGGACAAAGACTTTTAAGAGCGCAAGATAAAAAAAATAAATAAATAGACATTCTTTTGTAAGCAGCAGCGGTCACTGCTTTTTATTATTCTTTGAACAGATTATTAACAGGCCTATATTAACTGTGTGCGCTTGATCATTCTTTCATGATGATGAGTGGCTAGTAATGTTGGAAATCTACTAGACACAGTGGCTGGTGATCAAAAAAGTTAATGTTAAGCCCTGTAAACAATGTATTTATTAAAGTATTGTTTAGATTTATTAAACAGATATATTAATTAAAATAATAATTTAGTCACCAAACATATTTAGAAATTGAAAGATAACACAAGTTTATAAAAAAAATTAAATTACAACCTACAAAGTTCCAACTAAATTTTTCAATTTTTCCTCTTTTTTTTATTTTGTATTCAATATTTTCTGTAACATAAATTCAGGTGTACTAGTTTTTAGACCGTTATCCTAAATGTTTTTTGTTAGATTAACTCCAGATTTGGCTTCAGTACTGTCTAATCTAATGTATAAGCACAAATATAATATTGTATAGCTTCCTATAAAAAATATGAATTTGATAGATTTGTAAAGGGTGTACTTACATATGCTGAGCACTTTATACCCTTTGTAATACATGTAATGGCATTTTCCTATTTACAGATTACAAATACACAAGACCCATTTTAGAAATGGCAGAATAAAAGAGTGTTTATGCTATGAGTGAATAATGCTGCAACATTTAAGAGTCAAGCACAAGGCTTGGACTTGAAATACAATATATTTAAAACAAACAAATAAACAAATTATTAATCTGAACGTAAGTTCTGAAAGTGCATTCAGACCTAAAATACATTTTCACTGAATAATTTCAGTTTTGTTCTATATTAATTTACCATATGTTCCAGTTTATTATTATTAATTATTAGTATTATTATTATTATTGGATGTGTTTTTGATATTAATTGGTAATTCTTTTTTCTTTGAGGCTAACTCCGCCTTGCACCTGCAGCTAATTCAGATTGTCGGCTTTATAAGCGGAAGCCGAGTGTGCGTCTAGGTGGCTCTTTGTTTTCCTGTGCGTGTCTAACTGATCCTCCTGATTTCTCGTGAGCATGACGCGTACTTACTGAGAATCTCTATGTATCTTGTTGTCCTGATGAAGGTCTGACAATTATGTGCAGCCGCTGCTGAGGAACCATGCTGGTGGTGTTGCTGTTTATTTCATTCTTTGTTGATCTATGGTCTTTGTATGTTTGTTTGTTTAATTAATTATTTTGATTAAGTGAATATTGTTAAATTATCTATGTTTTTGTTGAAACTTTATTTGATAAAAGAAATGTATTTTTGTCTCTAAATAAATAGAGAATTGTACATCTTGAGTTGCGTGTCCTTTTATGTTGCTAACTCCCTAGATGAGCATTATAAACTGAGGTTTGAAACACATAAGTTTATAGCTAATTTTCAGTTAGTAGCATCAGATTACGAGTTATTTTTGCCCTGTTATTTAAAAAAAAAAGAAAGGTTAGTTGAGGTCAATAAAAACCACAAAAAAATGTACTAGAAATATTTATCAAAAAATGTATGAATGCTTTTTTTGCCAAAACAAACAAAAAAAAAACATTTTGTATCAATATTTTGACCCACACTTCAGAAAAAAGATCAGATCTGTGAGGAATAAACTTGCAAAAAAACTAATTATGATTTTTCTCCACTTGAAGCTGTTGGTCTACATGCTTTCTTGGAATTCTGCCTATTTCTCACATTTGTTTTAATCTTGCAATTCAGACTTCATTACAATTGCAAAGCAAAAAAAAAAGATTGATAAACAGATGACAATTTGCGATTCTGTAGTGAAAACAAGCTTACATTAAAAAGGTATATTATTAGTTACGTTTAAAATTATGGTAGCAAACTACTTTAATTTAAACCATTAAATTAGTAGCAAAACTGCTTATTTTGCTTATTAAAATTTAATTATTTTAAACTTAAATGTAATTAAACTCTACCACCTTATTTTCAAGATAGTTTTCAAGTTCTTTGCTAGTGTAAATTTCAAATACTGATTAAGTCATGATTTTTAAAGCAAAATGAGCCACTCTCTCTTTAGCGTTTATTACCTGAGGTGTTGTTGTGGCTGATTTGACACTCTGTGGAGCCAAAGGCTGCTGACTTCTTAGTTTAGCAGCCTGTTCCTGTTCTTTAGCCAATCGCTGCTTTTCTTCCAATGTGAGAGACACCTGAACACACCACAAACAACAGCTCTGATGTCAACAACCATCTGACCTCCATCAGGAAATCCAAGCAATCCCAAAAAATGTTTTCAATGGCTAAGATGCACTCACTCGTGAAGGTTGCGAGACAGAGGATGAACCGTTTTCTTTACCATTCACGCCGGCATTTGCTGAACTGCCACCAAAGATGTCATCGATCTATCAGAAGGCAAAGAGAAATGATTAACTGCAGTTCATTTTACAACACGGCTGCATCCAGAAACTGGTCCACAGCTTTTAGATGTACAACTGATGTGTTTACTCACATCATGCGGGGCTGGGCTTGGTGTGCTCTTTGTGTCATCTGATTGGTTCATGGGGTTTGTAATATTTAAACTCCTGCACAAACAAAAGCAATCATTTTCAATGAAATTCTATCTGTATAATTGAAACTATATTTTAATCAGACCACCAAATATGATCATGCTTGTAAAAGAAAATGTAAAATGCATCTATAGTTTACTGTTTAAAGACTCAATTTATACTGTGAAAAATGCATAAGACTAAATTATTACTTGGAAAAAATTTTGTTTTTACTAAGTCACATTACTATTATTTTTTCCCTCAAATTTCTCATTCATTAACTTGAATGTGAAGGCCCACTGTTCTTGCTTTGAAACATTTTTTGTTAAATGATCAAAACCCTGAAAGCACCATATGGCAAATGGAGGAAATTTAGTCAGAAGATTTTTTATCACACCCTCCAAAAAGTCATATCATGCAGGAAATTAGTCTATATGCTGGTGAAAATGTGGAAATCAAAAGGCGAATCACCATCACATTTTCTGGAACTTCTCGGTTATTAAAAAATATTGGAAAGTAATACACAATGCTTTACAAAATATTTTTGAATCCGTCATACATTTATTTATTTGTACTTAATTGTACAAATTGTACGTTTTTTCTTATTTTATTTATTTACATTTTACTATTATTTATTTGTATATTTTTATTATGTATAACGTTAGTGTACATGTGCACAAAAAGAAAAGCATATATTGCTAAAAGAGAAAGTGGATGTACAGAATTTGTGCTTATATTTGCGAGTGTATTCAGATGTGTGATCTCTGACATGTACCTGATTTAAGTGTAAAATCTTTTGAGAAAATAAAAAAACATAGTAATAAAAAAACAAAGCACCATATGGTTTTAATTCCCTCATCAAATTGCAAAAGGGAGCGACTTAATGAAATGAGTCTGTTTACATTGTGTTCTTAAAATAAAGCACGCCCTTTGTTTGCGCATTCTGCTCAAGATCAATAGACTCCATCTCTGAATGCGCCAATTGTGAATTAATATTAATTGACTTAAATATTAGGCACAATAATATTTGTTTTGGCATTTCATCAAATGTATCACATTTTCATTTTATAATAATAGTTCTAAACTCAAGGGATAACTGTTGTGGATAGAGAAAAAACAAAGTGCTGTTTTGTTGATGAATGAATCAACAATTTTACACATCAATGTCAAAAATTGAGTCAATGACACATCCTCTCCTTTTTAGGAGGCAAATAATGCTAATAAGTTCTATAAATACATTTTTAAAAATTATATTGGAATTTTTTTATATACATTTTCTATTCAGTCTTGGTATGTTGCTTTTTAAATAAAAGTGACAGATTTTATCTATTTATTGACAACTATATTTTTCAAACAAGATTAAGTTCTCTAAATATTAATACAATTATAGAAAAATTAAGATTATTAAAGAAAAACACTATTAGTAATAATAAAACTAATACTAATGTGTGTATTATTTACTTGTTTTAATAAAATCTTTAGTTTTTTATTATCCATAGAATATTTGGACTTATTTTTCTTTTTTTACAATACTATTTTCCCCAAAACCTTCCACAGATCCCCTGACACAAATTCCAGGCCCCCTAGTTGAACTCTAGTTTGATAACCCCTGAACCAGGCTTTGCAATTTAAGTCTGATACATTTTTGATCAGATTAGATCAATGAAATAAACAGAAAAAAAATAAATAAATAAATCACCTATGCTGTTCCTGCATGATGTGTAGCTGCTCCAGTTTGATCTTGTGCTCGGCCTCCATGCGACTCAACATGTCCTTGATCACAGCCATGAAAGAGTTAAACTGAGAAAAACCACAGACACAAAAGGTCACAAACACAACCACATCAGATTCTGAGCTGAAATGACATTGAGTTGAATGAATGAACAAGCCTGTGCTGTCACCTGGTTAAGGTTAAGGTTGTTATCAATACTAAGTGACACCAGATGAGGTAAACTCTTTGCAGCAAGGTGCTCCTTTGGGATGCCCAGTTTCTTATGGGTGAAAGTGCACTTGTAGATGCCTGGAGAGACAAACAAAAACCATGAAGAGAGAAAGAGATACTTTTGAATTTATTGCCATATCAGCTTCTCTGGTTATGTCATATCAAAAACGGATACAATTTACAAACATTTTACTTAAAAAAAATATTTTTCTATAATAAAAAAAGCTTTATAACAATAAAAATACATTTACAACCATTAATATTTCTTAAATAAGACAAAAATATTTTTTTTGTTTAATTTGATAACATTTTTTACATTTTTGAAGTAATATTTATATATATATATATATTTGATTTAAGGTCCGTTGAGATAAAAATTGTGTTCTGATAACATTAAACATAGGCCATTGCAAAAGTATGTTTACAAATAAATTAAAAATGTGTGTCATTTAATAGAATTGCTCTGGAAATTAGGTGAAATGGGCAAAAATGCAGGTAACGACAATAAATATCTTTATAGATATTTGTAAAAATGTAAAGCATACTTATTCAGACAGGTAATAAATATATTAAAGAACATGTGATCGTTTTGAACAATATCTTAGACTAATAAAACTTTGGATAAAACTGGTTTGAAGTCTCATTTTCTCATCAAATCTTCTGACCAATTAAATGCTCTCTGGTATCTGACAAGTGCCACCCCTTCAAGTAACTTCTGCTTTAAATGTCATTTGATACACTTGAGCTCAACCACTCTCAGTGGCAAAGCTGTGATAAAAACAAAATGCTATTGGCTTTTTTATAAAGGGGCGGGGCTACAATATGTCCCACCCTGTCATCATGTTTTAGTTGAGATGACATCAATTTTCAAAAAAACAAAAAACACATTTCAGGACTTTATATGACCTTTAATAAAACATCAAATTTACCTGATTTTTTTTTACACCAAATATATTCAGTTATTTAAAAGTCATAAAATGACACACAGTGTAAGCAAATATCGTATTTACATGAAAAGTGAGCCTAAAAAGCATCTTACACACATCTATAAAAAAAGTAAAGTCTGATTTATAGTTGTGTTGGAGCAAAACAAAAAATGTTACTAGTCATTTGTAAGAAATGTTCTCAATTGTTCTTAATTTTATCTATAGCTATTGTTTGTAGTCACATATACATAAAAAGGATAACCGGTGCATTAAAGAGAAGAAATCAATTACCTAGAATGCCCATGAGCACAGCTGGTTCTCTGGATGGAATTTGCTGCAGGAATGGTAGAATTTCATCAATGACAAACCATTTATCCAGATACTCCAGGATCTTCCCAAGGCAAACCAAAGAGTTCACCCTCACCTAAAACAGGACAAGAAACAGAGAAATCAAACTCTAACAGTAACAAACTTTAAAACTACTGTAACAGTACATTGAATATTTTCTTTTGTTATTAAACACATAAAAAACACAAACCGCCAGCGAGGATGTCTGTAAACAGGTAGATTTGATACGAGGAATAAGAGAGTTCTTCATAGATGGGTACTCAATCAGATTGGCAAATGTGGGAATAATATTAAGACAAAGTTCCTGTTAAACAAACAAAACAAAAACAATTTAAACTTCAATATTTTGTCAAAACATTGATTAATTACAACACTGTTATCAGACAATGATCATTTATAAAATGTAGTCAAAATTACAAAAGAAAATAAAAATTAGCTATAATTGTGTTTTTGATGTATTGACCTGTATTTGAACAGAAGGGGCCTCCACTGCTCTGTACACCATTGGCAGGACACTGTTCTTGATGTCTTCAGGAGGCGTTTTGGTCAAAAGCAAATCCATCTTTTGCAGAAATATCAGCAGGATCTGGATACATAAGAGAGAAGAGAGTACATTTTCAATAGGACTAGGAGCCATCCCATTAAATGTTTTGACTTGAACAATAAAAGAAAAAAACACAATGCTTAATAGCACAAAAAACAACAAAAAATAAACAAGAACAATGCTAAACGAGAAAAAATGCTAAAACACACAAATATGCTCATAAAAACACAAAAATATCAGTTAAAAACAGCCAAAAAGATAATTTAGCTTAAAGGATTAAATGCTTCCTGTTATTAAAGATGACTGAATGAAGTGATTTATGTAATGCGACATTGCAAAAAACGTTTTTTTACTTAGATTTTTGGGCTTGTTCCTAGTCCAAATATCTAAAAAAAATTATATCAAGAAGTTTTTTCTAGGCAAGCAAAACATAATGTCTTATTTTTAGAAATAATATGCCAATATTATGTGTTTTTCCTTAAAACAAGCAAAATAATCTGCCAATGGGGCAAGCAAAATAATCTTGTTTTTTCTTTTGACAAGATGATATTTCTCACTCTATTGGCAGATTATTTAGCTTCTTTTAGGCATATCATTTCTTAAAACAAGACAATATGTGTTGCTTGTCTGGAAAATTCTTCTTGATTTAAGAATTTTCTGATATTTGAACAAGAAACAACAAAAAAATCTAAGTAAGAAAAGCATTTTTGCAGAGTACGTCTTGAAACTTCACAGAAAAAAGGTAAAACCACATGGGGACCTATCCTGAGACTCTAGCATTTAAAGTTAGTAAATCCTCACTTTTATTTTTAAGTGTGAGTATTGTCATTTTTTGCTAATATGCTTAAAATATATGCTGTATGTATTTGTTTAATATGTTTTTTATTTGGGGGTGGGGGTTTGTCAATTATTTTATTCTGCAGTAGTTTTTTTCTTTATTATTATTATTATACTTTGTATCAATATATATATATATATATATTTGTAAATGCCAGTAAAAAAAATACAAACAAACAAGCAACAACAAAACAACATAAATAAAATATACACATATCATAATGTCAACAACCACAAAGGCTGATTGATGTTTACACTTTACTTACCATGTTGCTGGCCTGACGGCATGAAAGAAAGTAAGCAATAACGAACTTTAACCTTAAAGTAATGCAGGCACATAGTAGCATTGCAAGGCAACATTACACCATTTAAGACTAGGCCAGAACGGTAGAGCATTATTGTAGCTCGGAGGTAGATTGTAGATAGCCAGTGGCCATTGACATCCTCAGTTATTAAAAAATTAATACCAGTAGTCAATAGCTACGTTTTCATCCACCTATTTTTATGTGCATTTTGGATATGCGCATAAAAAAACTATTTATGAAAAGGTCAAGATGCGCATAAATGTTGAAAATGTGCATGAAAAAGTATGCGGATAACTGAGTAGGATAAACTTTTTATTTGAAAAGAAATAATGTGCATAAACTACGTTGGAAACACTTTTACTGAAACAAATTCCAGTATGCGCATTGAAAAAGTCATGTGATTGTTATAAGAGATCATGTGATGATAAAAATGTATATGAATGAATAAACCAGCAGGTTGACCGCATTGTAAAGCATCTAAACTGTTGTTTTGGTCATTCTAAAGGCCTTAACCATTTCAGTATTAGTGTTATTATATTATTAATGACCTCCAGAACTGTCTTTTTACTGCCTTTAAACGCCACTACATGTTCATTGCACATCAGCATACTGTCTTCTGAGGCGCAAGTAATTTAATAAATAAAGAAAAGATTGACGCAGCTTCTCCTATTGCAGCAAATTCCGTTTTTACTTTTGATATTTGGCACCAGTTAATCAGGAAGTGATTTTGTTCTCTTTGACTACTTAGATGAAAACACTGTTTTATTCGCATGTCCTATATGCGATATTCCAGTTTTGCGCATAAATTAAATTCTTATCTTTGGATGGAAACATAGCTACCAGTGTTCAACATTCTTCAAGATACCTTCTGTTGTGTTCAACATAATAAAGAAACTCCAGCAGGCTTGAAACAAGTAGATAGAATTGTCACTTAAAAGGTAACAATCCTTTTAAGAAGCTGATAAAACCTGAAAGCAATTTTGCACTGAGTAGTATTCATGTATATACCTGTACTGGCTCCTGCATTTTGAAAACTGGGGTGAGGTCGGGGAGAACGAGGCGCACATACTCCTCTTTTGTACACTCCTCAGCAATGAGCAGCACGTTTGGAAGGACGAACGGCACCATGTCAGGATTTACAAACTCAGACGTGAGGGCCGGAAGGATCCTATACACAACAACTCTCTGATGACAGAAACACAGAACAAAACAATGTATACATAAGGCATGTATAAACATGATTGTGTCAGTATTTTCTGGAAATAAACCACAAATATTCAGTATTTATTTTATCAGATAATCCTAAATACTAGATACTTAAAAGTTTAAACAATTTCATTTTTATTTTCTATAATGAATGGAGAAAAAAAGGGGAAAAAATGGTATGGTTTTAGAAAAATGTAGCAATTTTTTATACGCTATACACTTATAACAAATGTTTTCAATTGTTGTAATTGACAATCAGGGTTATTACACACAATAATTACTTAACACATTGAAGTGACATTGATATTGTGTTGGAATGAATATAAATATGTCTGAAAACTGCACCAAAATAATCCTCTAACTGATAGCAAATTCATTTTAAATTTATTTTAAAAATGTCATTAGTAGTTTGACATACATACATACATACATAGTTAGCATACAAACCTATATAAATTATTTTTAAATCGATGTACAATATGGAATGCCACATAATCAGACAAATTCTGAATGTATAAATCCATGATTAATTCATCTGAAATGTTAGTGATTGTTCTTAATGAATAACATTTGTGCACATTTTTGCTCTTGCCTTAGGCAGCTTGGGCAGCACTTTCGGGAGTCCTTTGAAGAACTGAGACTTCTGTAAGTTGTCCCGCTGGAAAAGCGAGTCGAAGTACTGAAGAGTCATCGCTCCAACGTCATCAAAGAAAGGAATCTGAGAACACACAATTTCACTTTTAGTCATGGCCTTGGTGATCTAGGCTGAACAACTTCTCTCTCAATTTACATAAAACAGCCCCAATAAGACAAAACAAATGTTTGGATTAAATAAGATTAGATTTTTTAGTTTATTGCTATATCAGCTCATCTGGCTTTGCCATGGCAAAAAAAACAGAACTATTTTCTATTATTATACAAATATTTTAACAATAAAAAGTCATCAATATCAAAAAATACATAAGATAAAAGACATAATTAATAATATAAGATAAAAATCTAAAACCTTTTTAAGATTTGATTTTGATAAAAAAAATTGCACAATTCTGGATGATCACATTTAAAAATATTTTCTATATTTTTTATATAAAATAATATAAAAATATTTCCTAAGCTTGGCCAAAAAAAAAAAATCCTGGAAAAACAGCAGCAAGGAGAAAAAGATCTGACCTTTGTCATCTGGTCTGCGTCTGGACGCACGTTAGAGGTGACGCTGAGCAGCATCTTCACATGTTGTCTGACCTCCTCTGGGATCTGACTCAACACTCCTGGACTTAGATGACTCAGCTGCATATCAGGATAAGTAACATGATGAGATTAGCACTTTTTTTGCTGCTCTCTATACTCCAGCAAGACAAATATTAGTGGCTTTGTTTCTGTGAAATGGGACAAAATTAAACCAGGTTCAAATGTCAAAAAAGCCTGTATTAGGCAATAACTTGATTTAGATTTTTACCTTTAGACAACAGTATAGTTTTCAGTTACCTCATTTCACATTGGGGTGTGATAATAGCTAAAGTATTACAAACACACTACAGATATCAAGTAAACTTTTAATATATTGTAATGTAAATTTTACAATACAGTGTTGAATAAGTCCTGCATGTAATAAATGGGTAAACCAGAACACATCTTTTAAGGTTTGATGAATAAAATGTTGAAAACAATAAATATTCAAATTTGTTTATTTTATTTATTAATGAAATATTTTGTAAAATTTGTATATTAATTGACACTTTAGATAAATTTTATGTTTCCTTGTAGGATAAAACAATTTAATACTTTTAAAAAAAGTTGCAAAAACAAATTTTGAACAATAAAAATAAGAAATCTAAGCAACAAACCACTTGAATGATTTCTGAAGGATCAAATGCATTTGCAATTGAAAACATTCTGAAGACGCATGTTAGAAGTTGTTAAAAAAACAATATTATTATTTTTAATATTTAGACCTTTATTCGATATTGGTTTTTTTTTACCTTGAAGTCTTCTTTTAAAAATTAGTAAATTAATAAAAATGTATTATCCCAAACACATTTCACTGTTGGTGTATTAAAAAAATGCCTTGGCATGGCTGATATTTTAATGTTTGGGTGCAGAATTAGCATATTACTGTGCCACAGGAATACTTTACTGTGTAATAGTACATTGTTTTGGGTTGAAATGGGAGCAAAAAGTCAATTCCACAGGCCTCACCTCACTCAAAATGCACCCCCAATGACATTTAAATGTTAAATTGTTATTTAAAGCAGTTTCTGCAGAATCCCCACCTGGTCCAGCTGTCGACTGAAGCTCTTGAATATGTCCTGCTTGTTGACCTTAAAGACAGGCTTGCCCTCATTAAACACGGCGTGGATCAAGACGCCCAGTGAGTACATGTCAGAGGCTGAATCACAGCTGACCGACAGGATGTATTCAGGAGCCACATATTCTGGGTTTGGGAGGCAAAGAGACGGGAGATTGGGGTCCCACTCTTTACACACATACTTGGGCTAAAAGGCAGAAACAAACAGTGCTTTAGGCTCCATCTTGGTTAAAAGTAGCAGAACATAAGAGTTTGATGTCTGTTCTTTAGGACGTTAGAGACAGTAATTCTTATTGTTAACCTCAGCGTCAGACGGGTTGCTGGAGGAGATACTGAAGTCAAAGCCCATGATCTTCCAGGCACCGCTCTTATTCAGGATGATGTTCTCTGAGCACAAGTTACCATGAACCATTTTAACCCCACTGTGGAGAAACGACAAACCCTCTGAGACCTGAGAGAGAAAACAGAAAGAAACATTATTATTAACTAAGCATTTGTTGCAAATATGGCAATATTCAATAATTCAACATATCGCATGAAAATCCACAATATTGAGGGGACTTTAAAATACAGTAAATAATCATATAATATGTAAACATTCCTTTTAAAAACATTTAGATTGTTATGTTTGCAGTGGTTGTTCATCACAGTACCAAATGCTTTAAGACTTAATAGGTCATTTGTTTTCATTCTGTGACTACTAAAGGGCTTTTTGTTTATTGACTTTTTGTACAGTAATTTCCTTTTTTGTTTTTAATTTGTTGACATCAGTCATTTTAACTAAATCTAAGGTGATCTTGAAAGTAATCTTCTTTGGTCAATATCATGATAATACTGTATACCTTGATAAAAGACACAGCAATTAAATGGTAACAAGTTATATTTGATAGCGGCAGAAACCTAGTTGCACTAATTAATAATAAATAAATAAAAAACATAAAAACCATTATTTCTTGCTATTTTTCATTTTAGAATAATACTTTAAAAGAAATTCAAACATTTTCATAAGAAAATTACGCTATTTACTCTTCTAAGAAACTTGAGTTAAATCATGCTAGAAACATACTAAACCTGTTTCAAAAGTGTTTATTTTATATTTATAAACATGCAGCAACATGCTAAATCATGCAAACTGATGTTTCTCAACCATCAGCTCTACACATTTTCCATATCTCTTTAACCAAACACATCTAATTCAGATTATTAGCAGTGACTGAAAGACCTTGAAATGGGTCTGACAGACAAAAGCGACATCTAAAACATGCAGTGGCGGTGTTTCTCCAAGAATGTGGTTGAGAACCACTGATATAAACAACATGTTAAACATGCTAACAATGTGTGGATTTTCAATATATGGGGAAAAAAAGGATAAAGCCAACTTACTGTAATGCTATTTAAACATTTTCATCATAGAACAAACAAGTCAAAACATGCTAAACATGTTAGAGATTTCATGTTAGCACCTTGCTAGCAATGTGATATTTCATAGCAGAAACATTCCCAGTGTTGCTGCACAATATATCATTTCAGCATGGATGATGCAATGTGCGCATGCGAAATAGTCACAGAATCGCAGAATCTGCAATGTTGCGTTTATATTTTAGGATTATAGTTGACCAGGAGAGACAATTTAGAACATATGAGATTGAAGATTTTAACCATAATGACGGGAAAGTTTATCACGTGCACGTGTTTTCAAGGCCTATGACTGTAACGCCGTGGTCCCACTGCATTTTTTGCCCCATTGACTTCCATTCATATGCATCCAAATGGGACAGACTGGAAACACAATCTTGTGAGACAAGTTTCAAATGGTCGCTGAGTTCCAGCAAGTTTGAAGATTGAACTCTTGATCTCCGAAATCCCATCAGGTGATTGCATGAGACCAATAAATTAAAACGTGACCTCTCTGTACAAAAAATGTAAAACATGGATGGAGCATCTAATAATCTTGTCTTATCCCACCCCTTTTCACAGTGCGTATGACAGAATTTTGCATAATTAAACTCTGCTGTGACTGTGGTTTAAGAATTTAGGCACAAAAAATGTTAAAATGTGTATCTTTAATAATGATTTATTTTATTGAATTATATTTACAGTGAAGGCTACAGTGTTATTTTACACATGATTATATCATTTCTGTACATGAATATTGCTAGACTCCCCAGAAAAGCTAAAAGCACGTTTAGTCTTTGAGATACATATGCATGATTCATTCCTGAACAGAATCCTTGTTATTCAAACTTAACAAATCCTTTCCAAATACAGCCATTTAATCTATCTGATAAAACTGTATTCATATCGCAATACATACAGCAGAAAATACATTTTGAAATATCATGTTTTTCCAATTTCATGCAGTCTTAAATGCCAGCAATAATTTTACAAATAACAAAAAGCTTTCTGCTTATTTTGGTACTATCCCAAACATTTAATGGCCTCCAGAATATTTCCAACCAATTTAGTGCTTGAAACAACCTTAAACATAAGCAGTTTGGAAGTGATGCTAGGAAAATGATAGCAACATGGTAAATCTCATTTAAAACATGCTATACCATGCTATCTTTTTTGTAAACTAATTATTTAATAACAATGTATTATCAAAGCTATAGTTTGTAGCTGTGATATGCTCTTGCCATGTATATGTTTTTGCCATGCTAAAATAATAATTTTTTTACTCTCACCTGCAGTAAGCCGTATTTGGTCTCTACATCGTAGAGTTTGTACTCTTTGATGTCTGTGGGAACAGGACTGGGCAGGTTGTCCCACTGGCCGAGCACATTTGCTAGACTGGCAAACACAGGCTCTGTGCAGAATGCCAGACAGTCTCTAGAGACAAACAGACAAAGACAACAAGTGAGGAAAAAAACTGATAAAAAAAAATGGGAACAAGTGTTGTTCATATCCTTCAAGACATTTCAGAGCCACATCTGGCGTACATGAAACAGTTTTTTCAGTATTTAATATTTGCGTAGAAAATAATAATAAGTAATAAAAAAATCCCACAGAACAGTACACAGATGGATGTTTTAAATAATACTGAGCAATAAATGTTGTATAATTAATGTAAATTCAATTTACACATCAAAACCCTTAATCATCTCCCTTAGGGTAACCTGTTAAAACTCCTATGTAAAATGTTTGTATTAAATTTTGTCTGTCGTTAAATCTTGTCTGTTGGCTGGAAGGGCATCCGCTGTGTAAAACATGTGCTGGATAAGTTAGCGGTTCATTCCGCTGTGGCGACCCTGGATTAATAAAGGGACTAAGCCGAAAAGAAAATGAATGAATGAATAAATCTTATTGCATGATATTTATTTAGGATTAGTCATCAAAAGAAATTCCAATATACAGACATTCCAATTCCTATATACATAGACAGCTGCTGCATCTGACATCCCTTAAGAAAAAAGTGTATTATACAGGAGAGATTTTCCACAGTGGAACTGCTGCTTTTGATCCCATGCATGCATCCACACACACACATATTGATTGCAGAAGCATAGTCTTAAATAAAGAAAGACCTCTGATAGTTTTATCAAGAGTGGATTATTTGCTTCTAAGCCTTCAGGTCAGCTTTTAGCAAAGCTAAAAAAATAAATAATCTAAGTGGAAGAGAAATTAAATCAATTTTCAATGTGGAATAATTTGCAATTCTGTTCATTAGTGTTATCTCAATAATGAAATTTCTAACATCAGTGTGATACCTTATTAACATTAATACTCAACACCATTTTTGATAACTCAGGGAAATATTACCACAGAATCCGTTAAAATTACAATATTTATGCATGTCCCAGTCCAGTCAGATTTTCAGTTGCCCTCTTAAACCTTTCATGAGCACAGCTGAAATATAATGAAAAAAAGAGCTAAAATAAAAACATTGTGTTTTTTGTTTTTGTTTTTTATGAACCATGTAATATTCTAACCAATTTCAAAAAATTTTAATTCTAATTTCAATATTAGAGATAAAAACATCAATAAAAAAAAACATTATTAAAAGACAAGAACAGTCAGTAATAAACAAACAAATTCCAACCAACAATACAAATACAACAGGAAAAATCAATAAATGAAAAAGGTGCTTTACACTCTTCAGGCAGACTTAACAGTAATTTAGTTTTTTGTTAATGATAAATGTAATGACCTTCTTCCACAACTGTTTACTTTCATTTTAGACTAAATATAAAAATATATTAAATGAGAACTCAACATGATGTATGAAAAGAAAGATGCACAAACAACATGCTAGGATGGAGTTTTCTTAAACTATTTATTTGTTTAATGTCATAGCAGCACTGACTTAATTCAAGGCAGCACTCATACTAAGTATTCAATATATAATTTACAATCATAACTGTTTCATAATAATCATGCATTGTTTCCACGTTTTATGTTTGATTTGTAGCATCATTTCTGAGATGAGCTGCTGTAAAGTTTGGATAAATAGTTAAAGTTATGCTCACCTGGACTCCTCCAACGGGTGCTGAACCGTCAGGAGACGCGGGTGTCGTAATCTGGTAAGCTGTTGAACTCCTTTCTTCAGTGAATCGATGATCTGGTCTTTCTCAAACTTCTGATAGCGATCAATGACCTTCTTGTCAAACACAAACACGGCCACTTCCTGTGGGAGATAGAAAGTCAATTTGAATTAGTTTAATGTGTCTACATTGCCTACCACACACACAAAGTATTATACTTTCAAAAAGCTAAAATCTATTATATTTGTATGTTTTATGTAGTTTTCCATAGTCATACCTGTACATTAAAGTTTTTTTTTTAATTATTCAAATTTATGTTTTACACAATGTACATCAAAGTATTTGATCCTTTTTATACAATTTGTGCACAGTACAATGGTCAACGACTGTTGTTGTATTGTGCTATGCAAAAAGTAAAGTAAATCTGAAATCAATGTTAACCTGAAAAATCTTTACATCTGCATATTCAAAAAACAATGTATTAATATATTTAAATTTACAAGAAGAATAGATCTTTATTTATGATATTATTGGCAACAAACAAAAAACTATAATCTGGAAATGGTTAAAAGAAGAACCAACAACTAAAGACAAATGGTTCAAAATAAAAGCACTTTTATAACAAAAAA
>CAIGQZ010000320.1:18924617-18938791 GCA_903798205.1 Danio tinwini | reverse complement strand
TTTTATCATTCTCGGTGACTTTAATCAGGCAAAACTCACACACGAGCCTAAATTCAAACAGCACATCACATGCCCCACCAGAGACAATAACATTTTGGATCATTGCTACACCACAATAAAGGATGCATATCGCTCTGTCGCCAGAGCAGCTTTAGGACTCTCCGACCACTGCCTGGTTCATCTTATACCAACTTACAGGCAAAAACTTAAAACTACTAAGCCAGTATTAAGGACTGTTAAGAGATGGACCAACGACACAGAGCAGGTCTTACAAGCCTGTTTTGAATGCACTGATTGGAGTGTTTTTGAAGCTGCAGCCACCAACCTAGACGAGCTCACAGAGACTGTAACATCATACATCAGTTTCTGTGAGGAGTTATGCATCCCTACCAGGACCTACTTATCATTTAACAATGATAAACCATGGTTTACACCAAAACTTAGACAGCTTCGTCATGAAAAAGAGGATGCCTACAGGAGCGGGGACAGGATTTTATACAATCAGGCCAGGAACACACTGACAAAGGAGATTGGTGTGGCCAAGAAAAGCTATGCCAAAAAGCTGCAAAACCAGTTTTCTGCCAACGACCCTGCATCAGTATGGAAAGGCCTGAAAGACATCACAAATTATAAAACGCCATCCCCCAGTATCGACTGCAACAAACATCTTGCTGAATATCTTCTATTGTAGATTTGACACCTCTGACCAGACACCTCACACCCACCCGGATCATCTCCCTACACAGCCATCAACACCTCCAGCCATCTCCCTCTCACCCCCTGCACTTCAGATCAGTGAGGATAATGGGCATCAGATCCTCAGTAAACAGCCATCAACACCTCCAGCCATCTCCTTCTCCACCCCGGCACTTCAGATCAGTGAAGACAATGTGCGTCAGATCTTCAGTAAACAGAGGAGACGAAAAGCACCAGGTCCAGATGGTGTTTCACCAGCCTGTCTGAAAACTTGTGCGGACCAACTGGCTCCCATTTTCACACAGATCTTCAATAGATCACTGGAACAGCACAAAGTTCCATCCTGCTTCAAATGCTCCACCATCATCCCAATACCAAAGAAACCAAAGATCACAGGACTCAATGACTACCGACCTGTTGCCTTAACATCTGTGGCCATGAAGTCATTCGAAAGACTGGTGCTAGCTTATCTGAAGGACATCACTGGACCTTTGCTGGACCCCCTGCAGTTTGCCTATAGAGCAAACCGGTCTGTGGATGATGCAGTCAACATGGGACTGCATTATACCCTAGAACATCTGGACAAACCCGGGAACTATGCAAGGATACTGTTTGTGGACTTCAGTTCTGCCTTTAACACCATCGTCCCATCACTGCTCGAGAACAAACTGACTCAGCTGTCTGTCCCTAGCTCTGTCTGTCAATGGATCACCAGCTTTCTGACAGATAGACAACAGCTAGTCAGAATGGGCAAAATCACATCCGACAGCCGCACCATCAGCACTGGTGCCCCCCAGGGATGTGTTCTCTCCCCACTGCTCTTCTCCCTGTACACAAACGACTGCACTGCAAAAGACCCCTCCATTAAGCTCTTGAAGTTTGCGGATGACACTACTGTTATCGGCCTCATCCGGAACGGTGACGAGTCTGCATACAGACAGGAGGTGGAGCGGCTGGCTTTATGGTGCAGATACAACAACCTGGAGCTGAACAGGCTCAAAACAGTGGAGATGATAGTGGACTTTAGGAGAAACCCTCCTGCACTCCCCCCACTCACCATCATGAACAGCACTGTGGCTGCAGTAGAGTCATTCAGGTTCCTGGGCACCACCATCTCTCAGGATCTGAAGTGGGACATTCACATAGACTCTATTGTAAAGAAAGCCCAGCAGAGACTGTACTTCCTTCGTCAGCTGAGAAAGTTCAACCTGCCACAGGAGCTGCTCGTACAGTTCTACTCAGCTGTCATCCAATTCTTCCTCTGCACTTCAATCACCGTCTGGTTCAGCTCAGCTGCCAAAACCGACCTCCGTAGACTACAGCGAATAGTCCGGACTGCTGAACGAATCACTGGCACTACCCTTCCCACACTTCAAGAACTGTACTCTTCCAGAGTGAGTAAAAGGGCTCGTAAAATCACTCTGGACGCCTCACACCCAGCACACTACCTGTTCGAACTGTTACTGTCTGGTCGGCGCTACAGAGCACCAAGCACAAAAACAGATAGACACAGGAAAAGTTTCTTTCCTCAGGCCATCTACCTCATGAACAGTTAAATATTCCCCTACTGTGCAATAAACGTGCAATACCTTCTCATACGCACTTGTACACAGCACCTTATAACCTGTATATTTACAACATATCTGTACATACATTCAACATCCAGATCTTTTTGACTAACTGCATCTCTGTTTAATGTTTATTGCCTTTTCTTTTCTTGTATTTAATTTTGTGTTGTCACTCGTCACTTTATGTACACTGAAAGCTTCTGTTGCCAAAACAAATTCCTTGTGTGTGTGAAGCACACTTGGCAATAAAACTGATTCTGATTCTGATTACATTCAGCTTGTTCACAAATTAACCACCATTAACCCATATCTGAGCAGATGATGATTTCTCCCCTGCAAAATAGCTTTTTTATTTGGATAAGGCACTTAAAATATGTACTTAAAGGTCTCTTGAAATTAAAATAAGATTTTTTAGTTTTTAGTATTAGTATTGATATTGTATCGTGTTCCAAAACAGTGGCATAATTTGCATTTAGAATATATAAAACTGATATAAACATGTAAAGCTTGTCACTTCCGCCTAAATGGATCAACGGTTTTATTCAGGTTTCCTCATACTTCAGTTTCTCATTAAATCATAACCAATCAATTGCTCTAGTATGACATGTCCCACCCCATTCAAGATGCTTCTCATTTTATTTTTTATTTGATCCACTCTCATTAGCAGAGCGGTGATAAAATTAAGCTGTTTTTTAAAAAGGGGAGGAGCAACTCTATGCTCAATGTTTGTTTCACAGTTGAAATTGCGTAAAACATTGAATAAAAAATGCATTTCAAAGCACTTTATGAGACATTTAAGTACAGTAGTGAAGCAAATAAAACAAAATGTTAACTGTTCCCCACAGACCAGAACGAAATCACTACAAACAGCTTAAATTTTCCACTTATTTTTTTATATTTACCCAAAAGTTGTGTGATTCCAATGTGGATGTCAATGTAACGTCCTGACAGCAGCGGTGGTCTTTCAGGGCTGTTGTAATATTTGGCGATGGTGTCAAACAGCAGTTTCTTATGCACTCCAAGCATCTCCTCCCCGACTGTTTTATTCTTCTGCATGAGCTGCTCACTGGCAAACACGATTAACTGATCTGGGAACAGCTCAAGACAATCCACTGCTGCCATCAACCAAGAATCCAACCTTTAAAGAGAAAAATGATTCGAGATAAGCCAATATTCAATAAATTTACATTTCGTAATAATGAACATAAGCAATATTGATATCGTGGGCACTTCAAAATACAGCAAATTATTATTTAAACTTTCAGCTTCATTATTCGGATTGTTTTATTAGTGGTTGTTCATCACAGCACCACATGTTTGAATACTTAATAGGCCATTTATTTTCAAAAATGAACAATTTCACTTTAATCTGGCCTACGACTTTGAAAATACAAAATCAGTTCATTTGACTGCAGTCAATGTAATGACAACTACAAAAGCATTTATTATTCTAAGGTGATGCTATTTTCTTAGTTATGCCTAATAGCTAGGCCCAGATGGAATCTGAGGACATTTCTTGCTTTTTCTGTGCAGAATTTAAAAAATACACAGAATGATTTTGGGAATACTAAAACTTAATAAGAACTAGAACTAAAAACTTTATATATATATATAAAAGTAATACCTTTTTAACTTTAATGTTTACAATGCAAATCCAATTAGACCCACATATTTGATAAACAAAGCATGTCTCTCATATAATATATCTACTAAAAGACAGACAATGTTACTTTACAAACTGTATTGTAAATAAATCAAAGTAACATTTTCATTTTAGTCAATAATATTACAAAAAAATCTATTTAAAAACTGAATAAATATACATTTACACAAGTAAATAAACAAACTCGATGGGCCAAAAATCTGCGGATTCTTTGTGGGCCTACTAAAAGCTTATTAAAATCCACAGTCGTAATCGTCTTAATATATGAGAGTTAATAACTAATACAATTCAGTTCTATTTTAAGTTCAATTTAACATAATAAGTATAATATAGCTTTTTCCTCACTGTTGATTTAAAAAAAAAATTATTAACAATGTTTACTAATAAGAATTTTTTATAAGTGTTACCTATTGTACTTTAGCACAGGGGTCTGGAACTTTATTCGTAGCAAGGGCCGGTTTTCATATTGTTCATATCGGGTTTTTTTTTTTTTTTTTTACAGACAGTATTCTGGTTGGTTGATGTTGTCATCTATATCACAAATGCATGCCACTACAATCTAAAACTAATACAACTCACCGTAATAGAGAGAGAGAAGTTTCCCACTCATACTGTAACCGAATATTAATGATGGGCACTGTACCCGCTACATTATAAATACAGTGCTAAGCAAAGCAAAAAGATGCCGGTTCTGGTGCCGCTGTTTGTACCTGGTTGTAGAAAATTTATTGCACTTCCAGTGTACAGTGTGTTATATGCACAGATATGTATATTGTTTTTCAAGGGGTAACTCAAAATAAAGTGGGATCTTATACAGAGTAATTGCATTCTTGTGGAACGGTCGGGAGAATCTTTCATGGCTCGGTGGTTGAGCTGTTTGAGCATCCTTCTGCAATTTAATTACTTTAAAGAGCACCTATTTTACCCCTTTTTCCAGATTTAATACAAGTCTTTTGTGTCTCTAGAATGCGTCTGTAAAGTTTCAGCTCAAAGCACCCATCAGATTATTTATTATACCTTTCAGAACATTAGAATTTTCTGCTTTGAACACAAGGTGGTGTTTTTTTTTTGCCTGTAACTTTAATGCTAGTTCTCGACGCCCACCGTCCCCACGTGCCTGTCAAAGTGTGCCTTAATCTCTGCCTCGGCGGAGTCCGATAAACAGCACAGTGACAGACATAAGGGAAGCAGATCTCTTGAACGTCTGTGAGAAATACTACAGTACTTCCTCAATGACTATTATTTGATGCATTTGTTGTGGAGTTGAAACGTCACGCACAATGTCATTAGAAAGTTTATGCACGCACACACACACAGACGAACAAACACAACAGACACACACAGCGGACACACACACACAGCACTCGGGTTTAATTTTGCACTGTTTTTGCACGCAAATGTAAAAAGATACACGTTAATATCCACTGCTCACCCCAATATGACTGTGGACACACTACACCTGTACACAGTCCTATCAAAAGCTTACAAATCATAGGTGCCCTTTAAAACATTTATTTTGTCTGAACATGTGAATTTATTATGTGAAAGTATTATTGGTTATTATACCCGTAAAAGTAACTTTTTTGTAGTAGCTTTTTTGTAGCTTAGGTCAATATTGTGATAGTACCGTATATCATGATTAGCAATTAATCGCAACAAGAAAATCTGATATCAGTAGAAACCTGAGACATGTGTGAACCCCATGCTTGTGAATGTGCAATATGTCTGTATTGCGTATTGTGCACTGACTCGGGCAGGTTGAGACTCTCGGAGACCTCACGATCCACACAAGTGTTGGAGATGACCAGGTCACAGTGGTTGCGCAGAGATGAGTGCAGGGGTTCTGGTTTGGCAGGTGAGGTAAGAATACAGTCCAGCATGGAGATCTCAACCACCTGTAGCAGCTGAAGTAACGTTTGCTGCCTCCAAACATCACGCACCACTGAGACAAACACAAAAAGAGGAGAAACTGTGAGTGATGTTCACAAAAAGAGTGTTTGTGCATCATTCTGGACTATTGTCTACTCATTTGTGAGCATCATGATTTATGCATGTGTTTTTTTTTATATATATTTATTGATTTTCTCCTCTTTTTTTGCTGCCCATTAACTAGGCATACAATAACAGCGCTGCCTACAGAACTGCAAAATCCCCGCCATTATCTTATACATGTATACAATAAATTAAAACAATTGAAATAAAATAATAATGTGTGTAAAGTCAATATTCCAATTTTACATAATATACAGTTGCGTCTTTGATATGACAAGTTAGAAAATGTTATAAATAAATGCCAGTTGTTAAACACATTTATGTAAATGTTTATTATAACATTTTAGGTTCCAATTATTATAAGGTTTTAGGTTTACAGATTCCCCAAGTACCACATTAGACTATGTCAGACATTTAGATCTTAAGAAACAATTTCAGATCAGACTTCCTAAAAGCTGCAAAAAAATACAGCTGAAGACAAAATGTTTAGCTCTGTTGTGAATTTTAAATTCTTTAAATATATATGGAAACATTTTCAAAATGATTTAAAGTTCCCGGATGAGCCTGTGTTATTCAGCAGGTTGTTATCTTAGAATAACATGCCTTAGAATGACGCGACTGACCAATCAGAATAGAGTCGTCCAGACATTCCTTTTTTTAAGACTCATATCTTCCCATTTTAATAAATATACGTGACTAAGTCTTATGTGACCAATTCAGCATCTTGTATGCAATGTCTGGTCATTTCCATTTCAAACTAAAACCAAAGGTTTTCAGAACCTTGTTAATGTCACTACCAAAGACCCAATTAGATCTTAACAGAGCCCTCAGTACTAGTTATACCTATATATTATAACATCTCAGACATTAAACATATTTAGTTGTCATCATAGACCAAACTAAACCTCAACAGACCAAGCCTATTAGACCCACACTCATAGTTTAGCTCTGTAATGTAAACGCTATAGGTTTCTTTGTGTTTAACACCATGCCAGCTTCTATGGTCATTTTCATGGAGAGAAAAAGTATACTGCAAACATAGATTATATTAAGGTTTTCAATAAATTTTTGCTAAAAAGGTTTGTTATTTGGATTAACAATACTGTTAAAAAACACTTAAAAATAATGAATTAAATAAAATAAATTCCTCACAGAATTAAAACCAACACAATCCAATAGAACATGCTTTATAGTTAAAGTGTTTTTACAATAAACGTTGGATCTTCTCCAAGTATTAAAAACTTGTCAGTCTTTATTCATTTCCGAGGGCAATTTGGTTGCAGCATACAAGCATGTCACACATAATACACAAAAGCACATTGTACAATACAATTCTACACTAAATTTAAAAACTTTACAGCTGAGGGATGAATGAAAGTTTAAACCGATTTGTTTTACTAATAGGAGTTCTACATCGAATACCAGAAGGGAGAAGATAAAACTCATGGTGCATAGGATGGGAATTATCTGACAGAATACTCTGAGCTTTACTCAAAACTTGTCTATAGTATTACTGTGCCATGATCATCTGGTTTCTCCCTGTTATTTTCCCTCCTAGGTTCACAATTTTCTCCAAACAACTCTTATTTTTCACACTTAGAGAATTGAACCAACAAAGCAAAGAAAAGGTTAACAGTGACTGAATATATGAACTGTAAAACATGCACATGAGTGATTTATCTATATTAAAAGATCTTAATTTCTGTAAGCAGTATAGTCTTTGTTGCCCCTTCTTACACAGATTATTAGTATTAACAGAAAAGGACAATTTATTATCTAAAACAGTTCCCAGATACCTATACTGATCCACACTCCCAACACCCACTCCATTAAAACTTGTTTGCTTACCCTTAATCAGTCTTTTTCTAGAATTAAAATCAATAGTCATCTCTTTAGTCTTAAAAACATTCACATGCAAGAAAGCCTCTTGACACCAGCTGGAAAAATAATCAATTACAGGACCATGCGTGGAGTCTTCTTCACTTAAACTAACAATTACAGAATCTTCAGCAAATTTTTAAATGTACCTATTCCTAAAAATACTCCTACAACTATTTTTGTACAGAATAAATAATACAGGAGAAAGGACACAACCTTGAGGTGACCCCGTAGATGACTAACCATTTAGAGAAACAATTATTTACTTTAACCCTCTGTGTTCTTTGGACAAGAAAGTCTAAAACCCAACCTACAAGCAATCGATCCAACTCAAATTCATTAATAAGTTTCTCAACCAAAATAGGTGGCTGAATGATATTGAATGCAGACGAAAAGTCAATAAAAAGTAACTTGGCCAATGTTTTAGGCTTTTCAAGATGCTTAAGAACTAAATGCCACAGAGTCCCTACTGCATCCTCCACCCCTCTCTTTGGCCTATAAGCAAACTGGAAGGGATCTAGAACACTGTGAGTTTTTTGCTTTATTTCCCTCTTAACTAACTTTTCAAAACTTTTCATAACTAAAGATGTAAGTGCCACAGTTCTGAAGTCCTCTAACTTCTGTGGCTTGTTTTTTTTTGGCACAGGAATAACTGTAGACTGCTTCCACAGTGCAGGTACATTTTGTTGTTGGAAGGATAAGACAAAAATTTCATAAAATATGGGTCCTAACTGCTCAGCACATTCCTTAAGCAATCTACCTCCTATCTTATCCGGCCCCGGTGCCTTCCCAATTTTACTCTGTTTTAAACTTATAATCACATCCTTCACATCAAAAAAGATGCAATCATAGTATTTGTCTATTCTGCATTCATTTTCCATCCTCTCTATTTCTTGTTTAAAATCATGAATATCAAATTTTTAATAAAAATTATTAAAATTGTGACAAAACTGTGTCTGACGTGAATCCATTTAAACCAATTTTATTTGTTTTCCTACTATCCTGTGCTGTAATTACATGCATGCCATCCCAGGCAGAACCCACATTTTCCATTTTCAATTTTTCTTCAAGTTTCCCTTATAAACTGCTTTAGCCCTTTTAATTTCCCACTGTGCGTCATCCTGGAGTGACCTATTTGACAATGGATAAAAACAATCTGCTCTTTCTGATCCTCCTTCAGGGTAATTTCATGAAGTTTTTTTTTTTGTATGTAGGTTCTCTTTGCCATTTGTATTTAATGTATAAACAAATTGTTGGTTTTAGATCGAAAGAAGGTACTGGACAAATTTTGGGGTTTGTCAATAGTGCTTCTTTAGCAGCAGAGTCTGCTTTCTAATTCCCTTTGATTTCAGAGTGTCCAGGTACCCAACAAACCTGATATTCAGATTAAGATCATCCAATACCACACGTTTTTCAAAAGGCTATATGAAAGGATTAAATAAGATCTGGCTTAACTTATTTACACTGTACATATTTTATATATTGCGGAACGGTGGCTTAGTGGTTAGCATTGTTGCCTCACAGCAAGAAGGTCGCTTGTTTGAGTCCCGGCTGGACAAGTTGGCGTTTCTGTGTAGAGTTTACATGTACTCCTCGTGTTGGCGTGGGTTTCCTCTGGGTGCTCCGGTTTCCCCCACAGTCCAAATGCAAGCGCTATAAGTGAATTGGGTTAACAAAATTGGCCGTAATGTGTGTGTGTGTGTGTGTCTGAATGTGAGAGTGTATGGGTGTTTCCCAGTACTGGGTTGCAGCTAAAAGGTCATCTGCTGCGCAAATTATGTGCTGGATATATATGCATTCCGCTGTAATATATGCATTCCGCTTTGTCGAGATGCCTGATAATCAGGCACTAAGCTAAAGGAAAATGAATGAATCAATATTTAATATATAAACAAAAAGAAATGTAAATTTTAACAGTTATAAGTGGTAAATCTAGGTAAATCTAACAAAAGGTACAAATTATGTTCAAAATGTTGACTTGCTTCACCTTTTTTTGACAGGAAACTGTTGGAAACTGCTGCATGATTTAGGTCAGAGGGAATAGATGGGTGCAGGTTTATATTCTTTAGCAGTCTCTCCACTCTTCTATCTGAGGATCCAAGAACCAAAGGATTGGAGATGGTCTGCATTTCTCTAAACCTAGAAACAAATACCAAACAACTTTAAAGGGACATTTCATGCTAAAAATGAATAGTGGTTGATAATTTACGAACTGCTAATTTTTATTCATTTTCAAATATTTCCCAAGTGATATTTAACAGACAAATGAAATATTCATAGTATTTCCTAAAATATTTTTCATTCTGGGGAAAAGTCTTATTTATTTTAGTTTAGTTGTTTAAGTTTTTAATACTATTAGCCACGTTTGATTTTCAATTGTCTACAGAACAAACCACTGTAGACCAAAAAGTTGCCTGATTATCCTAACTTGCCTTGTTAACATAATAATCTATTTCATTTTTTATATTGCACTTTAAGCTGATTACTATATCTTACAAAATAAGCAGAAAAATGTTATATATCGCATGTCAAAGACAAAATAAATTAGTTATTAAAAATATTATGCTGAAAAATATCTCTCCATTAAACAACACTTGGGAAATATTTTTTTTAAAGAATGACAATTTCACTGGTGGGCTAATAATTTCAACTTCAGCTGTACTATCCCTTGAAATTCAGCAAACATTTGGATGTGCTGATGCAAAAAAAAAGCACTTACCTCAAACTGGTCTTCCTCTTTCCCATCGTTTTGTCTGGAGTCTGATTCTCACCGCCACTGTAACTCTTCCTGGTCGATCCATCGAGAAACCGGTAGAGGCTACAGCTGGAATCCTCAAAGCTCATTTCTTTCTCTCGCCTGAAGAGCTTTATCCCAATGGGTTCAAACACTCTAGACTCCATAAATGCCTGGCAGAGCCGGGCAGCTTTGAGACGGGACACTTCGCTGGAGCAGAAGTAGATGTTCTGCATGAGGTGGCTCAAAACCACGTCCACCGCATCAGTGCCTGTGAAGCAGTCATGGTGGACGCGCAGATGTTGTCTTCGGGGACGGAGCTCCACTTGAGTCCTCAGAGCCTCAATGATGTTCTGCCACAGCTGAGTGGCTCTGAAGGGCCCAGAGAAACCTGAGAGATATCAGGATATAACGATGCAATCACACTTTATTTTAAGGTTCAATTCTCACTATAAACAAACCATTAATTGTGACTTTTTGCCTCAATACACTCCTAATTTGCTGCTTATTAGTAAGGTAGTAGTTACGTTTAAGCTTAGGGATGTGGAATAAAGTCATACAGAATATGTACTTTATAAAAAGTATTTAAAAAACAGACAATATATTAATAACATGCCAACAACATAAATATTGGCATGCCAATAAGCATTTTTTTTGCACAAATTAACTGTTTTATGTTCAGTCGACTTAAATTTGTCAAAACCAGTAACCTTTTTGAGTTTGATTTGAGACAACATGAATGACTTGAATGTACATTCAAATAAGGTGTTGTGCGACAAAATATGAAAGTAATGTAATATTTTGTATGGTCTCCAGCGGATGCCCTTCCAGCTGCAATCCATCCCAATACAAACATAAAACACGTTTTCAATTTATAATATTTTGTCTACGTGTTTGGGCTAGTTTTTGCAATTTTTAACTATTAAGTATAACAATTATTTTATATGTTTATGCTGAGTTTATACAGATTTTCTTGATAACACTTTGACATTATGCAAAACCATCACAGTGATCGCACAACTGTTATTTGTCTAGATGTAAAAATATTAATAATCTACATTATAATACAAACATTAAAACACATTTTCAATTTACAATATTTTGTCTACGTTTTCTCTATTAAGAATATGGCTAGTTTTTGAAAGTTTGAACTATTAATTCTATTATTTCATATGTTTATGCTAAGTTAATAAAGATTATGGTTGTTAACACTTTGACATTATGTCACAGTGACCGTAAATTGTATTCAAAAATAATAATCCACTTGCTCTCATAACATAAACCAAGATTAATACTAACTTAGTTTTAAATCCGACATAGTTTTATGTGAAACGTTAAAGAATCCCGTCATATATAAAGCATAATGTAAACAGTGGACAATAAGTAGCTGTATAGCCTGATAAGGATCTTGGTTCATTTGGATGTAGTTTGTTATCAGAGCGGTGTAAATAAATAGGTAACGTAAGAATAAAAATGTCGTCGAAAAAAATGCGTCATATAAACATTAGTTTGTACCTGGCAGCTGCTTATTTTCTCTGAAACAGGTTTGACTGTTCAGCCTTCTGAACCGCGGAGTCAAATCCACCGCCATCGCGGCATCGGAAATGGCGTCACCGGTTCAGCTCAATCTGTGACGTTCATCGGTGTGACAGAGCTCTGATCTAGGTTCAGCTGCAGTTTTCTGTCTACGTTGGATTCTGCCTGTTTGTTGTGAAAAATCTGATCCTAGAACCATGTGTTGTCACTGCTGTGCTGCCCTACAAAGTCAGCACATACGCAGTTACAATTTCGACGCTCCAGTCTCTATTAGAGTAGTTTTTTTAGATTTTATATGCCATTGACCCCATCATAAAACGCAGACATTAACTCTTTATTATTTTTCATTATAATTTTATTTTTTGGTTTAAGTCTATTTTAAATTACTTATTTGAATATTAATAATACATTTTATTCCGGTATTACATCAATTTGTTTATTTAAATCAATTTTGTTTTGTTATTTACTTTAATTAAGAAACATTTATTTCAATGTTAAAAACATTGGTTATTTTGTTATTAGTTATCAACTGTACTTTTCTGAGGGATTATAATAACATTTTTTATTTTAAATTTGGAAGAAATGTTATCAGATTAAAAATAAAGAGAAAACAGCAAAACGTCAAGTGGTTTCTTTGTGATAGCTAATGTTTCTTTGAGCCTATCATACTGTAGTCAGAATTTTTTAGAAATGCAATATGCACTATTGCATTAAATTATATTAACGATAAACTTTTACATGTAACCATTTAACATGGAATAATTGTACATTTCACAGCAGTTTCGTTTCCACTCAAGGTGATTGTAAAAAAAGTGTTGCGGTCGGTGACTCCGGTGTTGTTGTCCCGTAAACACAAAACTGGTTCACAATAATCACGTGTTTCTCCTCACAGCATCTGTTTCTTAAATCTGCAGATTTATTTTGGTGTATTATTAAACGGGGCATCTTTTGTTTTGAACGGTCAGTGGACTTACTCGCATGTCCTCTCCGGAGTGACGTCACGGAGGGACACTCCACGCGACAAGTGTGTAGACAAGATGGCGCTTGCTGTTGTGCCACAGAAGTAACCAGTGCTTGACGAAAAATCAGGTTAGTAAAATATCACCTTTTAAAAACAACTCCCGTTGTATCGTGTTTACATCGGCGGCGGCAATCAAACGCCATCAGTATATTTCAACCGTTAAGCATGCTGGTCTTACTCCAGTCTTGTATGATTTTAGCATTAGCACACTAGCATCTCGTGTGCTTGTTAACTTTCTTCTATAACAGGCTTAATAGAGACACCGAACTAGCCGAGCCGCTCTGAACTCAGCAGCTAACCCGGTTAGCTCTTTAAAACTAGCAAGATGATGAATGTGGTTACGCTTAACAGCATACGCCATTCGCGCGCCTAAAAGCCTTCAAAGTCAACCTGGTAGTTTAACTAGTTAAATGAGATCAACACGACTGTCCATCTTCGTTTAATTGCAACCTAATACTTGGAAAAAGTGTGAAATCAGAGTTTTTAAAAACAAGCAATATATATGCATTAACAAATACCCAAACCAATATCATTATGCTCTACGTAAAATTAACTTGCTAATCAGGACTAATGTAAATAAATTAGGTGTATTCGTAGCTTGTTTTTGTCAAACACACGTGGGGCCCTGAGGAACGGAGGTGTTATTTTGGTCTTGACACAGATAATCAGGCGACTGTGGTGCTAAATAAGGTACTCACGTTTGTTTAAGCCGGGTTGTTTACATGCTAAGCTAAATACTTACTGATGTTAACAAGCCTGGAGTCGATGCCCTAGTTTAGTTTCATTTAGTTTTAGAGATATTTTTTAAAAACATCATGTTTCCTGTTTCTAGACATGTAGCATCATGTAAATACCGTGGTTTATGGAATGACTTGTAAATACCAAGTTATTTGAATATGGTCCTGATGTATATATTTCCAATAGGTTTTTTTGACAGTGTATTATTGTGTTACTTGGCGTGTAATATTAACACACAACAAAACACACACACACACACACACACACACACACACACACACACACACACACACACACACACACATATATATATATATATATATATATATATATATATATATATATATA
>CAIGQZ010000320.1:18899448-18913374 GCA_903798205.1 Danio tinwini | reverse complement strand
TTTGAGCAGGTGTAGATGTAAAACTATGCAAATTGTTACCTCAATTCATAGAGAAATTTACCTCAATAAAAGGAGAATATTTTTGCATTTTTCTAAACAACTAGTCTTGGTTTTCTTTACTGAGTTAAACTTGGATGGTTTTGTTTATTTGATGAAGTGCATGTTGTTTCATGTTTTACACTTTTGTTGAACAATTGAAAACACCAGGGGTCTGATTTATAAAATCTGCGTAGAAACCTTTCTAAAAGTGAACGTACACTAAAATATATTTAAATGTATTTATTTATTAATGATCGTGGCTTGTATGATGATTTAAACTGGTTCAAGGCTTAGTCTATTTTTTTTATCAGGGGTCGCCTGATTAAAAGTAAGTTTGAACCATCAACTTATCCAGCATATGTTTTACGCAGCGGATGCCCTCCCAGCTGCAACCCATCACTGGGAAACACCCATACACTCAGGACAATTTAGCTTACTCACCTATACCACGTCTTTGGACTTGTGGGAAAAACTGGAGCACCCATGCAAACTCCACACAGAAATGCCAACTGACCCAGCTGAGGCTCAAACCAGCGACCCTCTTGCTGTGAGGTGACAGCACTACCCACTGCGCCGCCCCAAATTCATACGTATTAGCTAATAAATTACCAAACCATAAAATAGTTAAACATTGACGTGATTTTTTTATACTCTACTTACTTAATCTATGTCATCTATGTACATAATCTTATATACATCTGTCAAACAAATAGACCTTTAAAATTAATGTACATTTTGCTATACTGCATAAAATGCGTAATTTGGTCATAAATACTTCCTACATAATTACAGTAGTCAAAGCAAAAGTTGTTAGCAAATCTAAAAGCCTTTGTGTTAACCGCAAATCATTTTTAAACTTGCACTGTTTCGTAAACGGCAGTTTCTTTTACGATGATGTGAACTGCTATTTTTAAATCTTAGAATGTGTTAACACAAAAAAAATGTTTTTGCTGTCTGCGTTTGACGATTTACTTACAAATAACGTTATTGTCAAAGCAATCTGATTCGTAACTATAAGAATAAAAATTACTGCATGCCAGGCCAATAGGTGGCGATGTCATTTTGTCAAGAAATACTTTGCTTTTTAAGTCTGCCACCATTGTTTTGATTATAAAGTACTCTCCTCATGCCTGTAGACTCAAGTAGTATACATAAGTAGTTACACATAATTAGGGATGGCTGACGTGAAACTGACGTTTTGACACAGTGTCGAGATCTCAAAGTGCAAGGGTTTCGAAATCGAAACACCCAGGTCAAGTGACTAAGGTGTTTTGAAACACTAGGTCACGTGACTAAACCGATTCAAAGCATCGGTTGTTCAGAATCGTTTCGAGACCTGCCGAATTTGCGTAACCAAAACAAGACATATTTATTCACAAAGTGTTCATTCGGATGCCAGACCAATGTTAAAATAAAACGTTACAAGAACAGAGCATTTAAAAGCTAACGTCTATAACTGCATCACCCTGAATTCGAACCCATTATCTTGACATGCAAGTCAGGAAGTCTCACCGCTTCAGGAAATCACTTGAAACCTCAACTCTACAACGTGGGGTTTAATACCTCAATTTGCTTAACCCAGGGGTGTCCAGACTCGGTTCTGGAGGGCCGATAGTTTAGCTCCAACTTCGTTCAACACACCTCCTAGGAGGTTTATACCTAGAAAGAGCTTAATTAGCTGGTTCAAGTGTGTTTGAGATTGGAACTAAAATAAGACATCGGCCCTCCAGGACCGAGTTTGGACAACTCTGGATTAACCGTTTCTTTCAAAGCAATACATATAAATGTCCACTGGTGTCACTGTAGAGACAGGTTTTGAAACGTTTCGAAACTTCGACACATTTGCTTTGACTGTTTCAGTGTTTCATGAAGCCTCGCTTTGCCCACCACTATGCATAATTGTACTTTTCAAAAGCGTATATTTTAGTTGTCACAATATCATGTAAACACTTTTTGCCTCCAAATAATGTAGTCAAATGACGAACGACTCAATTTCAAGTACTGTACAATTTATTCTGTCTTTAAAAAAATCAGGGAGTTCAAAAGGTAGTATGTTCTAGATGAGACAGCCGTTTGATATTTTACAAATATCAAAAACGCTGTGAAAGCTGTGCGCATTACGATTTGCTTCCTTGATAAATTTGTTCATCTAGCAAAAGCCCTTCGGTGAAGTAAAGCCAAGCAGCTGTACTCTTTACACTCTCTCATTCACTACACAGAGTACAAATGAGTATAAAGTTTTAATCTTGCCAAAACTCCAAAAACGTTAAATCGGGCACTGCCTCATACCCGTGCATAGTAGTTTCATGCCTTACTTAATGCTGAGTATATGCTGTTCGCTAACAGCAGCCATACAGTTTTAAACTAGTTTGTTTTTTTTAATAATGCCTATATGTTTTGTTTGTATGGGACTGCAGTGTGTTTGTTTTTGTACAGGACTGTGCAAAAGTCTTGGGTCTCTAGTATTTTTATCAGCAATTTATCTGGCCAATTTAGTTTATTCAATTCACCCATAGCGAATGCCTTTGGACTGTGGGGGGAAGCGGAGCACCTGGAGGAAACCCACGCCAACACATGCAGACTCTACACAGAAATGCCAACTGATCCAGCAGGGACTTGAACCAGTGACCTTCTTGTTGTGAGGCGACAGTGCTAACCAAGCCACCATGTCGCCTTTTTAGTTTTTAATTTAATTAAAAAATAATTTGTTTATATAAATATCAGTTTACATTTCTAAACATTTATTTTTGCCATTAGCTGTTGTTATTCAGTTAGATCTCTTTTTTTCTGAAAGCTCCCAGTGTTCCACACAGAGATTTGATCTAGCCATCATCATAAATAAATTTAGACAAACTAAATCTAAAAGAACCAAGGCAACATCTCCAAGAAACATTTGTGTAAAGTGAGGATGCTTTCAAAAATAATGTCATAAATGGATTAAATTTTTTTGCCAGACTGAACTAAATCCTTTGTTAAAACTGCGTTTGCCATCGGTGTGCTTCCATACAGTTTTTCAGCTTTCTTGAAGCATCTTGGAGATGTTGGAACAGTTCTGGATTTGTTCCATCTCAGTTTCTACTGTTTCCTCATGATGATTGTAAGATCAGATCACTCTGAAGCACTGTACCTAGTGATGGGAGAATTGTACCTTTCCGAGCGTCAAAAACATTAAACCAATTATTTAGCAAAATGATTCATGATTATGAAGCGCTTGAAGGGACACCTGCTGGTCAAAACCGTGTAAATGCAACAACAAAAAAATCAAGCGCTGCTAATTTAAAATGGAAAGAATAACATATGAATACAATGTCAATCTAATATCATTAAATATTAAGTGTATGCATAATATGTGTTATATCGGATGTGAATGAAGCTGCATGATTCGTGTAGGTTTTTAAGGTATTATAGGAATCACCCAAGCACAGAACCATTAAATTTTTAAAAGTTTCAAAACATTAATAATGTAATGTAATGTGTATTTATATAGCGCATTTATTGTGTATGGCCATACACCCAAAGTGCTTTACAATCATGAGGGGAGTCTCTTCACACCACCACCAGTGTGCAGCATCCACTTGGATGATGCGGCGGCAGCCACAGAACAACGGCGCCAGTACGCTCACCACACACCAGCTATAGGTGCAGTGGAGAGACGGTGATAGAGCCAATTCGGTGGATGGAAATGATTAGGAGGCCATGATCAGAAAGTGCCGATTAAGGGCCTTTGGCCAGGACACTGGGGTTACAACCCTACTCTTTACGAGAAGTGCCATGGGATTTTTAATGACCACAGAGAGTCAGGACCTCGGTTTAACGTCTCATCCGCAAGACGGTGTCCACTGACAGTGTAGTGTTTCCTTGACTTTTACTGGGGCATTAGGACTCACACCGACCACAGGTTGAGCGCCCCCTGCTGGCCTCTCTAACACCACTTCCAACAGCAACCTAGTTTTTTTCCATGTGGTCTCCCATCCAGGTACTGACCAGGCTCAGCCCTGCTTAGCTTCGGTGAGTAACCGGTCTTGGGCTGCAGGGTAATATGGCTGTGGCTAATGTAACAAAGCCATGTTTACTGAAATCACTGATTTGAACAAAACATTTGTAAAGGATTGGAAACTTTGCGAAGTCGTGTTTCGAAAGCTGTCATTATTGGATTATTACAATTAATGGCACAAACAATGTAAACTGATGTTTCCTACTGACACACTACAAAAAAAGACAGATATCTAAGAGCACCAAAACAAACATGCCATAACCTCACCCCATTTTGATGTCTCTGCTATCGTTACTAAACGCCCCTTAGTTGGCCTGTAAAACCAATTTTTGTTGCTGTTGATGAAACAACAAGGTTCATCCTAAGAATGTTAAATATAACATTAACTATATCTGTGTTTACACCAGCAAACAATTCCGATCTGTTTATTTTTAGAAGTGCTTTTATTTTTGCACTGCCACCTTGTAACCAGCAGATGTCCTCAGTGTGCTATGTTTCCAGCGCAGTGTTTCTCAACCACGTTCCTGGAGGACCACCAGCACTGCATGTTTAGGATGTCTCCTTTGTCTGTCACACCCATTACAGGTCTTTCAGTCTCTGCTAATGAGCTGATGATCTGAATCAGGTGTGTTTGGTTAAGGAGACATGGAAAATGAGCAGAGCTGGTGGTCCTCCAGGAACGTGGTCGAGAAACACTGTTCTAGCGCATCTGACCGTGTCAGATCCAGCTTGTGTAATTATCAAATCAAACAGTGAATTTATTGCGGTCAGTGTTGACAAGGAATGAAAAATGTGTATATACCAGAGGCTAAAACTATACTCAACATCTGAGGTGAAAAATAGCTTTCAAAATAGTAATTATCTTTAATCTTTTAAAAGAGGGATTAACATGAAGCAATATGAGCTTCTCCACATTGTTGTCTGTAGCTTCAAATTGTGAAAGCCCTTTATATTTTAATAGATTCTGATTGGCTGTTATTGTTTTGTTTATAAACTGAAAAAAAAAGTTCCAAAAGCAATCCTAAATATATAGTTTCCTTAAGTTTTTATTGTTATACCCGTGGTCTGAACTGTCGTTTTAATTTTCGTTAATTTAGTAAATTGTCAGAAATTTCTTTCATTTTCTTAATTTCGTTTTTCTTTAGAGGTGTGAACGGCTCATAAGACTTTTGCACAGCACTGTACATCTCAAAAGTCATCTCCACGGCTCACCACTTCTTTGCATGTGGGTCTGAGCAAGATGGTGTGTTCAAACTGAGCCGTGTACGAGCCCTTGGCATCGCACAGAGGAGGGTACGGGTCCATGATGCCCAGGTCACACAGGTTCTTCAGGGCCATCAAGTATTTGCTTTCGCCCAAACGGTCCAGCCAGCGGCGACAGAACGCAAGGGTGCCGAAGTTCTCATTCACCACGTTCAGCAAGTGCTTTGCTCTTGGAAGCCTGAAGTTCATTAAAGAGAAGTTATAAAATAATTACATTTTTAGATGCAGTTTCTGAACAGCATGAACGTTCTGCAAAACATCTACTTTTTGGATTTCTGTATTGAAAGTTCTACAGCTTTGGAGTGACACAAGGGTGAGTAAACAATGTTAATTTTAGGGGTGGGGGAGGGGTAAACAGTTATCAAATCTGATAATTATATTCTCTAAATGACTCTTGAGTCAATTGCTGCATATAATAAATTGTTTGCATATTGTACTGGCCTGACAATTGGCTAATTTCTGTCTATTTCGGTTTAAAAAAATATTGTTTAAGATCTGTAGCAAAGTAAATATGTGCTGAATTGTCTCTCACAAATTTAAGACACGCTTCTGTCCAAGCAGGTGGTCACATTTGATATATTGACAGATGTTAGGCAATTTACAGCTGCTGCAAAGTTTCTTGATTATTACGCCAGAATGAGAGTATAGTTTCTAGCCATATAATCTGGCTTTTAATTTTTGGACTATCTACAGAACAGTCGATGCTTTTAAATAGGAAAATTATAGAAATTTTTTGGGCGAGATGCTAATGGTCTAATCCGATTCAATGATTTATGCTAAGCTAAGCTAAAAGTGCTCAAGCCAGACCCAGAGATCGACTGAACGGATTAAAAAAATGGTTCAACGAAACTGTTTAACTCTAGGGAAGTTGCAAAATGAGCATATTGTTAAAAAAAAGTGAAGTGTTCCTTCAAGCATTACTCTTACCTGATTGGCACGTGTCCAACATCAAAGTTCTTCATGTAATGTGAGCAGTCCATGTCATCATGCACCACTCCTTTACCAGTGCTGCCGAATGTCTCTATAGCGTACACCTCACCCTCCTACACAGCAGTGAAATAATAGAGGTACAGTCAAAATATTTACATAATTATTTTCATAATCATGAACATTATGATTAACGTAACAAATTGCCATTTCATTCTGTTAAGTTCCTTTAATTAAGTTTCTTAGAAAGGACAACTGCCCAAAGTTTGAGTCTTTAGCATTTTAACACTGGAGTGAGCCAACACATAAGGGATAAACAGACCGACTGGGTCATCGGGCCCCTAAATTGCCACGGCCCTATGCACTCTGTCACCCTTTTTTATACATATAGACTACTCAAAATCTACACTACCTGACAAAAGTCTTGTCGCCTATCCAAGTTTTAGGAACAACAAATAATAACTTGATTTCTAGTTGATCATTTGGTATTAGAAGTGGCTTATATGAAAGGCCTCTAGATTATGCTTATTTTACTCAAATAAAATATGATCATGCCTTGATTTTTTATTATTTAATTAGGACAGTAAGCTCTGACTTTGCTCAGACAAAAGTCTTGTCATTTGACAGAAATAATGTACAGTATAGACTGTAAAGTCATGGTGCAGTGGAAAAATAATGAATATTGTGTATGACTCCCATAAACTTGGAGGACTGCATCCATACATCTCTGCACTCAAATCACTTATTAATAAAGTCATCTGGAATGGCAAAGAAAGCACTCTTGCAAGACTCCCAGAGTGCATCAAGATTCTTTGGATTCATCCTCTATGCCTTCTCCATTTTACCCCAGGCATGCTCAATAATGTTCATCTCTGGTGACTGGGCTGGCCAATCCTGGAGCACCTTGACTTTGCTTTCAGGAACTTTGATGTGGAGGCTGAAGTATGAGAAGGCGCACTATCCTGCTGAAGAATTTGCCCTCTCCTGTGGTTTGTGATGTAATGGGCAGCACAAATGTCTTGATACCTCAGGCTGTTGATGTTGCCATCCACTCTGCAGATCTCTCACTTGCCCTTATACTGAATGTAACCCCAAACCATGATTTTTCCTTCACCAAGCTTGACTGATTTCTGTGAAAATCTTGGGTCCATGCAAGTTCCAATAGGTCTTCTGCAGTATTTGTGATCATTGGGATGCAGTTCAACAGATGATTCATCGGAAAAATCGACCATCTGCCACTTTTTCAATTGGAAGTAAATTCATTATTTTGTTGTTTATACAACTGGGATCAGCAACAAGACTTTTATCAGCAAGTGTATATACTGTATTTAACATACTGTCAACTAAAATCAGGCTGCCTGTTAAAAGTATGTATACATATTGTGATAAAATGTAAAGTGAAACCATAGGCATAACAAAAGGTTCAATCAGCAGTACATTAAAGGCAAGGTCATGGTTATCATAAAACACTTTACCATACTAATCTTTAGAAGCACTAAAATAAAATACACAAACTCACTCAAAACACACTCATAAACACACTAATAAACACACACTCACTCAAGCACAAAAATACACATGCAAACACACTTAAATACAAACACATAATTATTCAAGCACAAAAATACTCACTCATTCAAACACACACGCACACACATTAATATACAAACGCATGCACTCACTCAAACACACAAAAACACAAATAAACACTCAGACCCAATATCGCTCAATTAAACACGTATGCTAATAAACAAACACACAAGCAAACACAGACAAACATTTAAAACCAAAAAAACACATTCCTTTAAACACAAAAATACACAAACGCTCAAACACAATTATAAACACGCAAGCACCTACACTCAAACACAAACAGACACACACTCCCTCAAACGCGAAAACACTTAAACACGCTCGCACATGTAGCCATTAACAGACACACACACTCAAACATGCAAACAAACTTGATCAAAAACCACACAAACACACTAATAAACACAGAAATACACAATCAAATACAAACACACAAACACTAACTCATTCAAACACAAACACACTCACTCAAAAACATGTACACAAACTCAAACCCAATATCACTCAATCGCAGACACACACTCAAACACAAAGATAAACATGCAAACACCCACACTCAAACACAAACACACAAACGCCTAATGAATCACAAAAACACACAAACAATTTCACACATGAACACAGACATGCAGCCATTAACAGACAAACACGCACACTCACCTCCATCCTGGTGGCTTCTCCTCCTTTCACTATAGGCACAGTTTTTCCAGCATGTATCCGATATTGACCAATTGAGTGTCCGTTTAGATTACGAATAGGCTTGACTGTAGAAATGCACACAAAATGATGCACGCTTCAAAAACTAAAACAAGATTTTCCTTAAGATTTTCTGCATAACTTGATTTATATTTCATTACCTTGATATGTTTTGCCATCTATTTCCACCTCGTAGGACTCCATCACTTCTTGTATTGACTCTCCAACATCGCAGAGACGCACATCTATACCTGCACACTGAGGAACAGGATGTGTGAATGCTGAGGTCAAACACACACACAGACACACAGTTAATTTAGTGTGAGCAAGGCTTACGTTGATGCCTGTGTTTGTGGCATCTGCCACTGCCTCCAGCAAACAGTCATACTTTGGATTGAAGGTGACGGTGAAGGCACAGTCAATGATCCTGCCTGAAATACAGATATGCATCCAACAACAAGACATTTATATTCATTATTCTAATTATTAATTATAATAATAATAACAATAGTAAATCTGAATTATGTATGTTAATATTAATATAATAATAATAATCATCATCATACTAATGATAATTAATATTATATTATTATTAAAAATAATAAAAATTGTAATAGTAACTGTGTTAATATTTATACTTTATTATTATTATTATTAATAATACTATAATTATTTTATTATTAATATTGTTATTAAAATAACACCAGAATAATACATTTATTCTTCATTCTTATCAATTACTTTTTATAGAAATAGTAATGGTGGTAGTTGTATTATTAATTACAATTAGTACAGAATTATTGTATGTATTAATTATTATTACAATATTATTGCACATAATTATTATTCATAATAAAATATATAATAATGATAAAATAATAATAATATACATTTAAAAAATGTTATATTTTATTTGTAATATTTGTTAAATATGTAATATTTATATTTGTAATATTATTAATATCCTTATTACAAGGATTAAAACAAACAATTTTCCCAGAGATGGGTTGTGGCTGGAAGGGCATCCGCTGCGTAAAATCATGCTGGATAAGTTGGCGGTTCATTCCGCTGTGGCGACTCCAGATTAATAAAGGGACTAAGCCGACAGGAAAATAAATGAATGAATAAAACAAATTATAATTTTATTCAGATTTTAAATACATTTTAGATTTTGCATAGTACTTTAAATACCTTATTGTTATTATTGTATTTTAAATAATAATAATTTTATGCAGATGTTATAAAATTGTATATTCATATATATATAATTTTTATTACCATTTTTGGAAAATATTTAACTATTATTATTACTATTATCATGTTAATAATAATAATGATCTAAAACTACATTATATATAATACAAATATATATATATATATATATATATATACACAAAAAAAATATATATATAAATATATATATATATATATATATGTATATATATAAATTATATTCTTATTATTAATATTGTTATTGTTATTCTAGTTGAACACAAATATGTCTTCATCATACTGTGATGTTGTTAAAGAAAGTGTTGTACCGTTGATGTGTGTGCCGAAGTCGATCTTGCAGACGTCATCGTACCGCAGGACTGTGGGGTCTCCAGCATTCGGAGTGTAATGAGCAGCACAGTTATTGAGAGAGCAGCCGGTGGGAAAAGCCAAACCTGCGTTCAGACCATCTTCTTTAATGAGCCTCCTGCTGCAGGCCTCCAGACGCTCACTAAACACACAAAGAACACAACAACATTTTTGTAATCTAAAAAATAGCAGAACTTTTTTTTTTTACATTTTCAATTTAATATTTTAGTTTTAATATTCAAAAAATACATTTCACACTGCTGGTTAAATGTTATACCAAACTCACTAGATGTCAATTATAGCAATACTAATAATTATAGATCATAGAATAATAAGAAATAATAATAAAAAATATTATTATTACAAATGGTGTATTTACCATTTACTGGATGTAATTTTCTTTTTTGTTTTAGTTTGTTTAGTTTTATTTCTATGTCATAGTAATAATAAGAAATTTAGAAATAATTCACATTTAAAAATATATTTTTTAAGAAAACACTAAAATACAAATAAATCATAAATAAATGAATACCTGCTGATTTGTAGCAATTATAGCAGACTTGCCAGATGTCAATCATAGCAATAACATTTATAATTTGAAGAAATAATTTAAACAACATTTCTGCAATTTTGTATTACTATTATTATTATTGGTATTATAATTATTATTATTACTAGAAATTATGTGTTTATTTATTGGAAGGTTTTTTTTCTTTGTTATTTTAGTTTATTTAATTTAATTTAAATCTCAATCATTATAACAATAATAATTTTAAGAAATGATTTCAATATTTTTTGTAATTAAATAAATATATATAGTACAAAATATTAATAAACAAATAAATATTTTTAAATAATAAATTAAAATGATTAACTATCAAACAAACAAACGTAAAATAATTAATTGAATAAATAATGAATGAATGAATTGAAGCGACTCACCAGATGTCAATCATGGTCATGCCAGGTTTAATCCAGCTCTTGACGTATCGCCGCACTTGTCGATGAGCTTCTGCTGCCTGTCTGAAATCACTCCACATCTCCTCATTGGCTTCATCCAGTACTCGCTTCTCCTCATCGCTCATTCTCCAGGCAGCGCTGCGTCTGATACCACATGATAAGGAGTACAGTCACAGTCAATCTTTTTCCATCATAAATCACAACAAGTACATTATTTTGTGAGGAAAATAGAGAAATAAATTACTTAAATATTTTGCTATGAATTACAGAAAACACTAAAATGTCATTCAATAATTGTAAAAAAAATAATAATAATAATGAAGAAATACAATTTTTAAATCTTTATACATTGCCATATACTTAAGTGTTTGCTTTTTTTATTACATAAATAGATCACCCAAAAAAAATTAAAAAAAATTAAAAAAATCATCCCATCATTTACTCATCCTCAAACCATCCTCCTTGGGTGTACACTACCTGAAAGCGGAATGAACTGCTAACTTATCCAGCACGATTTTACGCAGCGGATGCCCTTCTAGCCGCAACCCATCTCTGGGAAGTAGATTACACTTATTTTACCAAAATAATATAGGATCATGCCATGATTGTTCAGTGGAAAAAGAATTAACATTGTGTATGACTTCCATGAGCTTGAAGGACTGCATTCATACATCTCTGCAATGACTCAAAACACTTATTAATAAAGTCACCAGGAAAGCATTCTTGCAGGACTGCCAGATGTCATCAAGATTCTTTAGATTCATCTTCAATGCCTCCTCCTTCATTTTACCACAGACATGCCCAATAATGTCTTGTGACTGGGCTGGCCAATCCTGGTGCACCTTGACCTTCTTTGCTTTCAGAAACTTTAATGTGGAGGTTGAAGTATGAGGAGCGCCATCCTGCTGAAGAATTTGCCCTCTCCTGTGGTTTATAATGTAATGGGCAGCACAAATGTCTTGATACCTTAGGCTGTTGATGTTGCCATCCACTCTGCAGATCTCTCGCTCGCCCCCATACTGAATGTAACCCCAAACCATGATTTTTCCTTCACCAAGCTTGACTGATTTTCTTAGGTCCATGAGGGTTCCAATAGGTCTTCTGCAGTATTTGTGATCATTGGGATGCAGTTCAACAGCTGATTTATGGGAAAAAAATCTACCTTTTGCCACTTTTCCAAATGATCTACTAGAAGTCAAGTTTTTATTTGTTGCTTTTACAACTTTTGTCAGGCAGTGTATATGACTTTCGTCTTTGCCAATTTGGCATTGGTGTGCACACTTACATTGGTGCCTAAAAATCACTGCGTTTAAAACCGTTGCGTTTGTCTGAAAAAAGAAAATCATAAAAACCGAGGATGCCTTTGGGTGAACTTTAAAAACTACTTTCAAGCAGACACTATACTAGCATTTTATGATTTTTTATCCGTATATAAAATCGCTTTTATAAATTTTTTTCGACAGGAATACTAACATTTTCATTTCATCATACTTCCTCTGATTCTGATGACTTTTATTTTGTCATGTAAAATAGTTAGTATGTAAAGTTTTGTAAGATTACCAAAACTATATATATTTTTTTCCAATGATGGCTTGAGGGTGAGTAAATTATGGGTTATTTTAAATTTTTGGGAAAACTAGTCCTTTAAACCAAACACTATACTTGTATTTTCTATTTTTTTATGCGTATATAAAATCCCTTTTGTAAAAATTTTTGGGATACTAACATTTTCATTTCAACATACTTCCTCTGCTTCTGATGACTTTTATTAGGTTATGTAAATAATTAGTGTGTAAAATTCTAGCGCTTGGAGTGTAAGGAGCAGCACAACTATTCAGAGAGCTTAAAGGGTCATGAAACACCAAAACACATGTTTTAAGCTGTTGACAGTCATATATGTGTCCCACGCTGCTATAAACACTATGAAGACACATATATTGCACAAAAAAGTGCAAATTACTTGTTTTTGATTTATTTTGAGCAAATTTGTTCTTCCGGTTTGAAACAAATTTTGGAAGCTGCGTCACGGCGATTAGATACTTGCGTGTAGTCCAGCGTGGAGAGTGGCTGTCTGTACCTGCGAGAACATTGTGACGTCTCTGAGTGTGCATTCTGCATTAATTCATGAGAAAGACTGGGTTCAAACCAATCAGCGCGCTCTATTGTGTATGCGGTGTAACTTCATTAATATGCATGATAGCTTCGAAGACTGTTTACCTGTTACAGTGTTCGAACGACAGAGAGGCGCCATGTTGTGTTCCCAAAACAAGTAAATGAACGAGAATTTGGAGACACTGGTCGCCAGTGTTGTGTTTATTAATGTGCTGCATTTATTAATGTGCTGCAACGAAGGTTTTGTTTTCATTTCCACGCTATGAGAGCGAAGCTGGACTCACGTGTGGATTACAGTGCATGCTACACGCGACAGAAATGCATTTTAGGAACATTTTTACCCAAGAGCTTTTCACATCTGGAAATGATAAAATCCAGATTTGCCGCTCGTCTCCTTTAAAGGGCACCTATGGTGAAAAATCTACTTTTCAAGCTGTTTGGACAGACATATGTGTAGGTATAGTGTATAGACTGTCATGTTGGGGTGATATAAACACACTCAGTCCTTTTTTTTCAATTTAACAACATAAAACGGTGGACCAATTAGAGCTGTTTTGAGATCGACTGCAACTTGACGTAGGAGTGCGGTCCCCCCGCCCACCAATATTGATTGACAGATGTGCATTACCATCTCCTCAGTATGTTGTTTCACGTCCGCCATTTTCAGCGTGTGAGTCAAAGCGACGTCACCAAAGAAACACTCTTGCTCTATTTGTGAAGTTTATTTATAAACTAATTTCGAGAGGATCACGTGCTTATGA